>CAIGRT010229799.1:0-37627 GCA_903798405.1 Fraxinus platypoda
CTCATGGCCCAACCCGAATGACTTGGATGGCTTTAAGGTATTAGCCCACTTACCCCGTTTCTATTGGGCCTATTATTTTGACCTAAAAGCCTAACCTATTTAGTTTGGTTGTCCACTACTATTACCGTGTGGAAAGATTAGAAGCAACCGGTTCCTTTTGTGAAGAGAGAAAAACATGTTCTTGCTTTTGCTTAGTGCAACCTTGGCTTTGTGCCTTCTCCTAAGAAACCCGGCCCTTCTTCTTCATTGTTTAGCCTTTGTGGTTGTTCCCTTTGGTTGTTATTTTTTCACCCTTAGTCCTTTGTGGGCTGTACAAATTGGAGCAACCAATTGTGTGTTTGGGAAGTGCCGATTTTGGAGATTCAATTGGTTGGTTGTGGTTTGTCGATTGGTTGGTGAACTGAGCCCGGAATTGGTTGATTGAAGCCTGAAATTTCAACAATTTCAAAACTTGTGTACAAGGTAATTTACTATGTAATGAATAACTTTGCTTCAATAGCTCGTATTATTTTTTCTCATTTAAACAAATACTTCTTCCATCTATTATTCTTCACATAATTATGGAACAAATCACATAAACATAATTCCAACAAATCAATTTAAAAAAGAAGCTCTCAATTTCAATTTTCAAGTTTCAACAAACAATCAGACAAGCACGATTTCATAATAGCAACTACACATCAATTCGATGGAAGATTTGAAGAATTAGAAGGTTAGGGTTTCACCTTTGGAAGTTTGGAAATAGGAACAACAGACCACTGCGCTCAGAGTTGTTGGGAGTCGGTCAGTGCAGGTGGCATCGTAGGGGTAAGCAGGCTCTGCAGATTGAGTGACAGGAAGATTCTGAAGCGAAGGGTAGCCTAGTCGCAAGTTGAAATCTCGTAGATGCTGGATGGGGATGAACTCTGAAATCTGAAGTGAATGTGAAATAAATTGAAATTGGGCTTGTGGATCTGGGTGAAGGGCAAGTTTGAAATGGGCTTGTAGTTGAAGTGGATTGGATTTTTGAATTTGGGTTGTTTGTCTTAAATAATTGAATTTGGGGCTTTAAATAATAATAATAATTTTGAGAATTGGTGGGTCATGTGCCCCCCACTATGCCCCATTGTCCATCCGCCACTGGTGAAACGCCAAAAAAACTTATAAAGATAAAAGCTGAGCGAGTAGGCCAACTTACAAAAAGAGTCTTAAAGCCATTTTCAACCCTGCACCAAAATTTAAAGTAAGTTTTACACCATTTTGCACTAAATCTTACACCAAACTGAAAATCATCTTAACCCATTACACCAAGTGAACCAAGACAATTGCAACAATATCTTGACCTCGTGATCACAAAATTTATGAACCTTACTTGAATTGTTAAACGCCACAAGAATTTAATTCTTGATAAATTCGAAATTAATTTTATGAAGGACAAGAAGAAAGCAACATGCCTCGTAATAATATCTCTCAAATTGTCTATTTTACAATGAATGAAATGAGTCTTATTTATATGGAACCAGTAAAACCTAATTAAAAAGGGAATTAAGCCTTAAAAGATATCAAAAAAAATACCATACAAAAGTTTTAATTAAAATAGAATTCTAAGCGAAATTTGGAAAATATGCGTCCAGAAATGCACTATGCAATCGCATGGCTTTCTTCATGCGGTCGCATAGACCAGTTAATGGCCTTCAGCTTGGTTTCGGTATGGAGCCATACGGCCACATGCTAGGACACTATGCAATCACATAGGCCTTCAATTCAGCTCCATTGTTCGTTGTTTGAATCAAGTTGATCCATCTTGTTTCTTCTTCCAAGCCCAAATATGAAACTTGTTCATTTACTTGTTGTGATTGATGTTTCGTCCACTGTAGTTTGAGCAAGTAATCACATAGCTTCCTTGACCTTCTTTGACCGTGATCTCGTCATTGGTCATTCCTCCAAAATCAACATATCCTTGCCTTCGTTAGCTCTCGTATCATGGATCTCATCATTCATTCTCTCTTCAAAAGGATTCATACTCGAATATCTGCATGTATCAAATAAGGAGAGAGATCAGAAACATTGAAAATAGCAAAAATGTTATACTCACCTAGAAGATTCAACTTATAGGCATTGTCATTGATCTTTTCAAGTACTTGGAACGGTCCATATCCTCTCGGTTCAACTTTGACTTTCTTTGAGCCGGAAAGCATTCTTTTCTCATATGCATCCAAATCCAATCTTTTGGTTCAAATGCAACGCACTTTGGTCCCTTATTTTCTTGAGAAGCATAATACTCATTTTTCCTCTCAATCTGACATCGTACCTTCTCATGAATGATTCTTACTAACTCAACATTCTTCTTTTCATCTAAGCTACCTCTCTCATCAACAGGTAAATGAATTAAATCTAAAGGTGTTAGTAGATTAAACCCATAAAAAATTTCTAGTGGAATATAAGTAGTAGAATGCGTGGCCATATTATATGCAAATTCTATGTATGGCAAGTAATCCTTCCAACTCTTCAAGTTCTAACTAATTATAATGTGCAACCGTTGTATCATAGTCCTATTAATAACCTCAGTTTGTCCATCCATTTGTGGGTGACAAGTTGTAGAGAATAATAGCTTAGTTCTTAACTTACCCCACAAAACCTTCCAAAAATGACTAGAGAACTTAACATCCATATTCAATACAATACTCCTAGGTACCCCATGTAAGTGCACTACTTCCTTAAAGAATAAATCTACAATATTAGTACCATCATCAGTTTTATGATATGGAATAAATTAGTAATATTACTAAATCTATCTATCACCACAAATATGGAATATCTTCATTTCTTAGTCCTAGGTAAACCCAACACAACGTCCATAGACACATCAATCCAAGGATCACTAGGAACGGTTAATGGCGTATATAAACCTAGACTTAGCCTTTTTACAAGTGATGCATCTACTACAAACTTGATCAACATCAACTTTCATCTTAAGCCAATAGAAGTCTTCATTTAACATATCCAAAGTTTTCTTAATCCCAAAGTGACCCATTAAACCTCCAATATGTATTTCACGTACTAATAATTCTCTCATTGAACACCTAGGTACACATAACTTATTCTCCCGAAAAAAATATCTATCATGCATAAAAAATCTTTCTATTGCACCTTTGTCACATGATTCATATATATTAAAAACGTCCGGATCATTAGTATACAGGTTCTTAACATATTCAAAACCTAGCAACTTGAAACCTAAAGAAGTTAGAAGTACATACTTACTTGACAATGCATCCGCTACCACATTTTTCTGACCTTGTTTGTACCAAATAACATATGGAAATGTCTCGATGAACTCCGTCCACCTTGCATGCCTCTTGTTTAGTTTACCTTGACTCTTTAAATGTTTCAAGGACTCATGATCGGTGTGAATTACGAACTCCTTTGGCCATAGGTAGTGCTGTCATCTCTCCAAAGCTCGAACAAGTGCATACAACTCCTAGTCATATGTAGGATAGTTGAAACTGCGCCACTTAGTTTTTCACTAAAGTAAGTTATTGGCCTTCGTTCCTGTATCAAGACAGCTCCAATACATACGTTCAATCTCAAAAGTATTGTTAAAGTTAGATAGTGATAAAACAAGTGCAGTACACAACCTATCCTTAATAGTATTAAAAGCTTTTTCTTGTTCAATGCCCCAATGAAATCCTACACTTTTCTTTACAATCTCCATGAGTGGTGTGGTTAGTGTGCTAAAATCTTAACAAAACACCTATAAAAGCTAACTAAACCATGAAAACTTCTTACCTCAGTTATGCTTTTAAGTGTTGGCCACTCCTTGATAGCTTTGATTTTCTCCTCACCCACTTCAATACCCTTTGCACTAACAGTATAACAAAGAAAAAGAACCTTTTCCATGCAAAATGTATACTTTTTAAAGTTAGCATAATGTTGTTCTCATCTTAAGACCACAAGCACACATCTTAAATGTCATATATGTTCTTTTAAATCCTTACTATGTACCAAGATATCATAGAAGTAAACTAGTACGAATTTACCTATATATGCACGCAAGACATGGTTCATTAATCTCATAAACATGCTAGGTACATTAGTAAGTTCAAATAGCATGACTAACAACTTATATAAACCATACTTGGTTTTAAAAGCAGTTTTCCACTCATCCTCCTCTCACATCCTAATTTGATGATATATTTTACTAAACATGTATGGTCCATGTAATTCATCTAATATATCATCTAACCGAGGTATAAGGTGACGATATTTTACTGTTATGTTGTTGATCGCCCGACAGTCTACGTACATCATCCAAGTCTCATCTTTCTTCAGCACAAGTAGCACTAACACGGCATATGGACTCATGCTTTCCCTTGCATACTATTTGCTCATCAATTCTTCCATTTGCCTTCGAAGTTCCTTGGTCTCCTCAGGATTACTCCGATAAGCTGGCCTGTTTGGAATGACAGCTCCAGGTACGAAGTCATTTGATGCTCAATGGCTCGAATGAGTGGTAACCCACTAGTCATCTCTTCCGGGAACAAATCTTCGAATTCCTGCAACAAAATAATAGCCAAACTAGGGAGGGGTACTTTAGATTCCTCAAAGTTGAGGAGTGATTCCTTATAAACCAACAAGATCATAAGCTGGTCCTCAACTACAGCCCTCTTCAGCTCACTTCCTTTTGCAAAAAAATTCACATTCGATTTTTCTCTCCTCTCATAATACTTTTTCTCTTTACTCTCTTGTGGCTCTACTCTTTTTTTCCTCACAATTAACCACATCTATTTTTCCTCTCTTGCTTTCTTGTTGTAAAAGATCAATCTTACTCTCCTTTCCTCTTAGTCTTTTTTCTTTATCACTTTTAAATTTGATTTGATCTTCATAAACTTGTACTGGTGTTAACAACGCAAGAGTAATAGACTTCCCATCTTTAGTAAAGTTGTTCTTATTTTTGTACCCATCATGCATCACCTTCCTATCATATTTCCATGGCTTTCCCAACAAAATATGCCCGATATGAATAGGAACTACATCACGCATCACTTTATCATGATACCTCCCCATTGAGAAACTCACCAACACTTGCCTATTCACCTTAACCTCTCCACATTCATTCAACCATTGCAATTTGTAAGGCCTATGATATTTTAGCATAGTTAATCTCAATTTCTCAACAAGTGTAGTACTAGCCACATTGGTACAACTACCCCCATCAATAATCATACTACATACCTTGTTGTTGACGTGGTATCTCGTATGAAATATGTTTTCCCTTTGTTGCTCCAAGTCATCTACTTTGATTTGAGCACTAAGAACTCGTTGTGTAACTAACAGCTCTCCCATTGAATACTCAACTTTCTCACAATCACTAGCATCCTTCAATTTCGGCATGTCATCATATTTAGCCTCACTATCACTCACCACTTTCCCATTGTCTCGCAAGATCATCGCCCTTTTGTTTGGACATTGAGAAGCAATGTGTCCCGATGCCAAGCACCTGAATCATTTGATATCCCGATTCCTATGAGGTTAGGAATCCGCCTTGGGTGTAACTTTGCTAGCAACTTCCTCTATTCCTTTCGGTAGTTCAATTCTACCTTTTGAAACAACCCCATCACCTTTATTGTTTTCCCACTTCGGTTTCTAAGAAGAGTTAGATCGAAAGAACCCGATGGGTATCTAGCTACCCTCTTCCCTTTCAATTGCCTCTCCACCTTTATAGCCACATGTAGCATATCCTCCAACTCCACATAATATTTTAGTTTTACCACATTAGCTATCTCCATATTCAAATCATTCAAAAATCAGGCCACTGTGGCCTCCCGATCCTCTTCAACATTGCTCTAATTATAGCAATCTACATCTCCTTGTGATAATCTTCCACACTCCTAGATCCTTATTAAAAGCTTTGTAATTTTTGATAAAGATCCATATAGTAATGATTAGGAACAAACATTTTCCTCATGATAGCCTTCAATTTCTCCATTTTCAATAAGCCTCTCATGATTCTTCCTCTTAGATGTTGCTATTAGATCCTACCAAATGATAGCACAATTGGTAAACTCAATGACAGCAAGTTTTACTTATTTTCTTCTCCGAGTAGTTATGGCAATCAAATATAAGCTCTATCTTCTTCTCACATTCCAAATATGCCTTCAGATCGCTTCTTCCTTTGAGTGAAGGAATTCTCATTTTAATATTACCCATATTTCTATCAACTCCATCTCCAACATAATCTCTAGCCCTCATATCATGCATATCTTCTCTACTCCTCATCCTTCCTATTGCAGCCTCTACCAACGCATCATTATCAATCCCACTACCCGCTTCATTTCCACCACCAATATCAGCCCTACGATCCCGTCTACCTTGCCTCCTTGTGTTAGGAACTTCTCTAGATTGTTCCCTATGCAAATTAGCAAGCAATGTATCTTGTGTATCCATTATATCTCCCATATACTAAATAACCTTTCAAATCATCGTATCATCTCCTCCGTCACGCTTGAGTTATAATCTTCTCTGTCAGACATCCTAAATCTAGAATAATATATACCTCACGTATATACACTCGTGCATCACTCAATTTAGCTTTTTCCCTTCATTAATCTCACCACTATGCTTTTTTCCACTCAATGATTCCTTACAAGTGCTTTAAAAAAATTAATTCAATCTTAATAAAAAAATTCAACCATTTTGGAGTTCAAACAAAGAATTGAGTAAGGAAAGTGACTCTTGAATGATCCAAGAATTAGAAATTTGAACTTTGAATGGAAATGCCAAGGATAAATCCAAGAAAGTGTTTCTTGAATTCGGACTGATACTCTTTTTTTTTTCTTTTTGTAAAATTCGATTTCTTTTTACTAAATGCGCGAGAATTCAACAAAGAGCTCAAACAAATAAAAAAGGAATTGATTTGGGTACTAATTCAGAGCACAGATAACTTTTGAATTTTATTTTGATATTTTAATTGGATTGAATGACTCAAAAGATGAAAAATACGAAGAACGAAGATAGAGACTCAAACAAAAAAAAAACAAGGAATTAAATGATATAACATTGATTTTTGGAGACAAGCTCTCATACCAACTTATGCAAACCCGCATAGCAATTGTGGCTACGGAACCCATGCCAAATTAGGTTAAACCTAAGAAAGCCAAGAATCAATGTTTGAAAGAAAGCTCAACCCAATAAATTATTGAACCAAAGAACCAAGATAATTGCAACAATATCTTGACCCCGTGATCACAAAACTTATGAACTTTACTTGAATTGTTGAACGCCACAAGAATTTAATTTTTGATAAGTTCATAATTAATTTGATGAAGAACGAGAAAAAAACAATATGTCTCGCAATAATATCTCTAAAATTGTCTATTTTTCAATAAATAGAATATTTATATGGAACCCATAAAACCTAATTAAAACAAAATTAAGCATTAAAAGATATAAAAAAGATACCATACAAATTTTTTAACTAAAATAGAATTTTATGCGAAATTTGAAAAAATCGCTTTCAGAAATGCACTATACGATTGCTTTTGCTTCCTTCATGCGGTCACATAGACTAGTTAATGGCCTTTGGCTTGGTTTCTGTATGGAGTGATGCGGCCGCATGCCTGGACACACTAAGCGACCGCATAGGCCTTTAGTTTGGCTCAATTGTACGTTGCTTGAACGAAGTGGATCCATCTTGTTTCTTCTTTCCAAGCCCAAACATGAAACTTGTTCATTTGCTTGTTGTGATCGATATTTCGTCAACTATAGTTTGAGCAAACAATCTTATAGCTTCCTTGACCTTCTTTGCACATAATCTCGTTATTGATCCTTCCTCCACAATCAACGAATCCTTGATCTCGTAAGCTCTCGTACCATAGATCTCATCAAATGCACACATTGAGGTTGCTCTAAAACTCTTCATTATTTAATCCATTGGAATGGCCCCACCAAATCGTGTATGGAGGAAACGCATTGATTCTTGTTTGCCTAAAATGGAAAATTTCACCTCTGGTCCCCAATAATGCATTATTTTGTGTCCTAGTCCAAATCAACGTTAAATGGCTAAAAATAATTAACCTACAAAAAATGATTAAAGGGTAAAATATATATTAAAACTATCCAAATGTTGATTGATCTTGAATAGACCAAAAAAGGCGTAAATTGTTTTTTATTGGTGTAGCGCCGTATCAAACTTTCCAATCAATCGATTGACCTATCTAATGGTGGTGGTGGTCGATTGACTTCTACCATTATAATGTTAGCACAAAAATTACTCTCTAGGTGTCACTAGTGACATTCATAATATAGAAATACCAAATATAAAAGATAGTAAACACCTCAAATATGCAGCGAGTGATATTTTCCATATTCATCAACACATTTCCAATACATTTCTCATCTTTCTTAAATTGCTGATTATGGGGTTGTCAAAAGAAGCGAAACTATTATAATCGAATCAAACCGATTTATTCGATTTGGTTCCGAGTATGTTTGAAAATTGTTCTAATTCTTGAAATCTAGAACCGATCCTTTCCAATTTCAATTATGATCTTTGACCTAGAATGGAGAATCAAAACCATTAGTCATTTCTTAAAAAAAAAAATCTTATTTTTAAGGGGTTCTTTTAAATTATTTCCTAGTAAACCATTTAAGAAATCAAGGGTGCGTTTGGTTTGTCAGTTTACAATTTTGAGCTTTGAATTCATTTACAATTTTCTATTTTGAGGGTATGTTTTAAAATTGCTAAAAACATGGTTGATTTGTCATTTCGAAAAATTATTTCTCAAAAAAAAAAAAATTAGAAAATACATTTGGTTTGACATTTTGAAAAACTATTTTATGACACTTTATTTCTTGAAATTTAATTATTCAGTAAAAATAGAACAATTTTGTCTCTATGTATTATCAAGTAATATATACATTTTAAGGTTGGTGAATCTTAAATATTTTTTCTTACTACAAAAGTAAAATAAAAACAAATAAATAAATTGAGTTCAAAATATAGGAAATAAAAATAAAATTGAAATATGTGAACTAAGAATATTTTATTTTTGTTCATTTAAATATTTTTTCAGAATTTTTATTTTATATTTTTTAGAATTTTAGATTCTATTTTTTCAAAAAAAAAAAAATTATTTTTATGTTATTTTAGAATTTATCAATTTTATTTCTTAAAATTGAAAAATATTAATTTTTATTAAAACACTTGTTTTTAGGTTTTGAGTATTTTCAGAATTTTCACTGAAAACACTCAAAATATAAAAAATGCGTTGTTTTATTTTATAAATTTAACTTTATTTTCGAAAATGCATTTTCAGAAATGTAAGACAAAACACATTTTCAGTATTTTGCAAACTGAAAATTAAAAACAATTTGAAAACAGCAAACCAAACACACCATAACCCTTTATCAGTTTTTACTAAATCTAACTCTCTTTTTTCAAAAAATTTATTTCGGAAACGAACTGAATTGAAACCAACCATATCAAAACCATTCAGTTCCAATTCAGGTTGGATTGCAGTAGTACAAAATGAACCAAATGAACATTATCAAAAAACTAATTATTTTTTGTTTAGTTCTAGAATTGGAACTCGAACATGAATCGAATCGAACCGAACCACATCCTGACTTAGGAGTGATATCGTAGGAAGCCTAGCCATTACAAACGAGCAATAACACACTACAAACAAGTAGTAACACAACATGTTACCTTTCCCCGTATTTAACAAAATATAACTAAACTGGAGACAAGCAATAATAGAACTTTGACAAAAACATACTTAGCATAGAATCATAGACATTCAAACAATATATTTAGGTCAATTTAGCCCCTATTTGGTGGCCATTATTTAGAAAGGTAATTCCCGCACCATTCGGGGTGGGACCCTACGGGTATCGGGTGGAACGAATTTTTTTGACATTTCTAATTCCATGTGAACTGTCACATCACCGATATTTATCATTATGGTGATAAATATCATTATTCATACTTGAAATTGGTGAAAAATCACTGATTCCATTACTCGCTGAATTTGGGATCAAAGGAGCTCGATTTCGAAGATTATGGCTGGATTTTTGTAAAAGAAAAGGAAAATAGCCCATTGATTTTGGAATGAAGACGGCTCAGTCGTAAATTTTTGTGGAACCAGGAAATGCATGAGTACCACATTTTTCTTGTTATCTTCCATATTTTTCCAAAAATTTGTTTCCATGAGTGTATTTTTCAGTTAAGCTAGGGTAGTTTCCAATTTTTCCCATTTTTCTTTTCTACTTTGAAAAAATGGACGCAGAAGGCAAAAAGGATTTGTGATATTTATTTATAAAGTGTTAGTTATTTTAAATAAATATTGTGCAGTTGTAGCAAATATTTGAAGAGAGGGAGAATAATATAATTGTATATTAGTATTTTTTTTCCAATTACTGCATTGAATCTTTGTAAATTGAGTGAACTCTTCTTTCTTCTTTGTAAGTAATTTATATGTTCAATTATCTTCAATGTTTGTCCAAGATAAAAAGATCGACGTTTTGCTTGAATTTATTTTCTAAAAACAGTAAAGAAAATACTTAAAAACATCAAGAGCACAAGATTTTTCGGCCAAAGGTCCCGGAGGTTCTAACGCCTAAACCACTATAAATCCCTAAAACTGGGCAAAGATCTAGTACAATACAGAATCAGCAAAGGTTTCTAACGAAACCCTAATATCTCAAACTCTTTTTTACAGCAATCACTCACAAAGTAGTTGCCATACACCTCTCTCAATACAACAATCTCACAAAGAAATTACTTCAAATCATCTAGTTGATGGCCAATACATGAACATACAAAGAAGATATTGACGAAGACTAAAGAGAGCTGAAAACCAATATGAAACCCTAAAAGGCACACAAGTGCCCCTTTTATGAGATAAGCCCAAAAATGCATCCAACGGTGTGAAACATTCTAAGTGTCAAGAATCCAGTAAAAGCGTGTATTTATCAAGCATAAAACATGCTTTTACTCAATTCCAGAATCATCTAATAAATTGATCAGTAGGGCAATTGGGCTGAAAATCTTACTGGATTAGATTTAATTTGGGAGGTCTAAATTTAGCAACCCATCTTCACAATCTCCACCTTTGCTGCATTTTGAAGCTCTATATAATGGATTCGAACTCTATCTCAGATCACTAGCTCCTTTTAACCTGTTACAAAATAGAAAAATAATTAGTTTCAAGATTAAATAATCTTAAAGAATCCTGAATAAATGGTATTACATTTGTGCCTGCATCAGTTGGATTAACTTTAGTAGGTATTTTAACAAGTTTTATATCACATTTTTTAGTTATATCTCTAATGTATTGAAACTTAAAATCTATATGTTTAATTCTATCATGAAACATAGGATTCTTACTCAATAAAATAATACTTTGATTATTTGAACAAAGCTCCACCTTATTTTCTATAAATCCTAATGCATTTAATAATCCTCTCAACCAAAGACCTTCTTTTACAACCTCAGTGGTAGCAATATATTCTGATTCAGTAGAAGATAAAACAACTAATTTTTGAATATGAGATTTCCAACTAATGCAAGTATTATTTATCACATAAAAGGATGTAGAAGTAAACTTTATGTTATCAGAATTTCCAACAGAATCAGAATCAACATATTCAAGTTAAAACCATTTTTATCAGTTTTAAACACGAGTCCTAATTTTTGAGTGCCCTTTAGATATTTGATTAAATGTTTCATAGCTTCCCAATGAAGCTTACCTGGATTACTCATATATCTGCTCAAAACACTTACAACAAAAGCAATGTCAGGTCTAGAGCATACCATAGTACACATAAGAGAATCTATTGCATTAGCATAAAGCACATTTTCCATTTTATTAAACTCATCTTCAATTTTAGGTAAATGATCAATAGATAACTTCACACAGGCAGATAAAGGCAAACTGTCAGGTTTAGATTCATGGAGTAAAAACCTTTTAACAACCCTTTCAATGTAAGACTCTTGTGTTAGAAATAATTTTCCATTTGTTCTATCTCTTTTTATTTTCATACCTAATATCGTTCTAGCAGGTCTTAAATTCTTCATTTCAAACTTGGATATAATTTTTTCTTTCAGAACATTAACTGTAACTTTATCATGACTAGATAAAAGTATATCATCAACATATAGAAGCAAACAGAAAAATTCAAAAATTTCTAACACATTTAAAATAGAAATAGGGATCATAATCTGACTTTTGAAAATCAACACTTTGTATAAAAGAGTCAAATCTTCTATACCATTGCCTAGGAGCTTGTTTCAAACCATACAAACATTTTTTTCAAAAGGCACGCTAAGTTTTTCTTTTTCTTGTTTTCAAAAGGCACGCTAAGTCTTATATCTTTTATTATCAGATTTCATATCACCTTCCTTGATTTTATAAATCCATTTACAGTCAACCAGTTTGCGGTCAATAGATTTTCTACAAGATTCCAAGTCATATAAAAAATCCCATTTCCTCTTGCATTGCAGCAAGTCACCTAGCAGAATCTTTACAGGATACTGCATCTTCATAAGAGGTGGGTTCAAAGTTCAAAGGCTTAGTGATAATTGTATTTTATACACTAATTCGGGGCCTAAAATATCGATATTTGGTCATTATTTCGATAAAATATATCCTAAATTGTTGTATTTTATGTTATATATGTAAAATTCAATGGTTGAACGAGGAATAGAAAGAAAGAAGCAAAAATTGATGAAAAATGGCAAAATCTAAATTTTGATGACCAAATTGTATTTATTCAATAGTTGATTCGGACACGAGAAGATACTTTGACGATTTCTAGGAGACAATTGGATTGAATTAGAACTAAAAAAATGAATGGAATATGATCAAAATATTATCAAAATCAATTTCCAATCGCACAAGTTGTATTCCAGATTTTTAGCCAAATATTAAGATCCTTTTTTAGCATAGTAAACGTCCGAATTGGAAAACTTCTATTTCTACAAAGGTTGTATCACTTTGAGTTGTCTTTCCAATGCACTTTGAATTGCCTTAATCGGATATCGGGAGAGAACTTTATGGCCAAAATACTGACTACTGCAAAGAGACAAAAAATTTGTGTGCGAATGCAACTTTCTTTATTCGATTGGAACTCTTTTGGAAACCAATTTGGACTTGATTTTTAACCAATTTTCTACTCCTACAAATACCTAACAATAGAATATATATTTGAGACCTCTCATATACATCTCAGATTTCAATATTCATCAATTATTATCATCAAAGGAGGAAAATTCATAGTTTTGTGAGAGAATTGAAGGGGACTTGCTCATTCAATCAAGTGAAGATTCAAACTTGTTTTTTTTTTTTTAGAAAGGAAGAGAAGGCGCAAGTGAAGATTCATCAAGAAACCATTGAAGAGATTCAAGATTTCAAGATTCATCTTCATCTTCTCAATTTATCAAAAATTCGGGTTATATCTTTTCACTTAAATATGATTTCTTGTAATTTCGATATGTTAGGCTAGTTTTATACATTGATAGGATGAGATGAATCATTGCTTNTCATCAAGAAACATTTGAAGAGATTCAAAATTTAAAAATTCATTTTTATCTTCTCAATTCATAAAAAATTCGGGTTATATCTTTTCACTTAAATATGATTTCTTATCATTTCGATATGTTAGGCTAGTTTTATACATTGATAGGATGAGATGAATCATTGCTTTGAAACTTTTAATATTAATTAATTATTTTGACGACTAGTATGTTTATTTTTTTGGACGTTTATTATTGTTTTCATCGACTTTTGAACAGGGGCGGACGCAGAACTCAAAAGTTAGGGGGGGCACAATCGAACTTGCAAAGAAATTGGGAGAAATTTTACAATCGAAAATTTACGTCCAAAAAAACTATACCCCATGTAATTTTGCATCCGAAAATTTACATGGGATATGACTTTTTCAGATGTAAAATTTCGAAAAAAATTTATGTCATATTCCATATAAAATTTCCTAATAAAATGATAAAAATTATATTGAGAAATTTGTATTGCAAAAATAATAAATGTTAATGAAATAATTAATTTTTTTTAACACTTATTTGTCTTCTCTATCTATCCCTAGCAAGTTGGTANTTACATGGGATATGACTTTTTCAGATGTAAAATTCCGAAATTTTTTTACGTCATATTCCATATAAAATTTTCTAATAAAATGATGTAAATTATATTGAGAAATTTGTATTGCAAAAATAATAAATGTTAATGAAATAATTAATTTTTTTTAACACTTATTTGTCTTCTCTATCTATCCCTAGCAAGTTGGTAATCATGTAGGTTAATAGCAGGATCCAGAACTTGGTTATCTTTCTCATCAGTAATGGTTTGTTGTTCTTCTTGAGGTTGCTCCACTTCAATTTGAGTTTGATTTCCATTATTCTGAGTATTAATATCAACCTGAGTAGACACAAAGTCTTTATCAACTAGTCTCTCTATGTTATCATTACTGAGACAGGAAAAATGTTCTTTATTAAAAATGAGAGACCTACTTGTTATAACTTTGAAACCACCAACTTCTTTTATCCATAACCTATAGCCTTTATCTTTTTCCCCATAACCAAGAAAAATACATTTCAGAGATCTAGGATCATGTTTAGAATCAGTTTGGTGTGCATAAGTTGCACAGCCAAATGTTCTAAGGTAAGAATAGTTAGGCATAGTTCCAATCCATATCTTATCAGGTATCTGATAATCTATGGAACTGGAAAGACTTCTATTTATAAGATAACAAACAGTCTTAATAGCTTATCCCCAAAATATCTTTGGTAAACTAGAGCTAATTAACATGGATCTAGTTCTTTCAAGGATAGTTCTATGCATCCTTTCAGTAATATCATTTTGTTGAGAAGTATAGACCGTAGTCATGTGCCTCTGCATCATATGGTTATTACAAAATTGATCAAATTCAATATTGTAGAATTCGAGATCTGTTCTCAACAGTGTTCTAAAACGCAGCTAAATGCGCCGCATAGGCACGCTAATACGTGATGCGTCTTCTAAACGCCTCGCATTTGGGGTAGGCGTGTAAAAACACGGTCAACACTAGCGTTGACCACCCAAATGCACGATAACGCGCGCATTCTTCAAAATTTTTTTTAAGTTTTATTTAATTTTACCATTAATTAATTTACATAAAATATAATATAAAAACAAATTCTAAACCCTTCAACTCAGCCCATCACTTGACAGGCCCATGAAGGAGATGAATATGAAAGTTTAGTTAGCCCATTTATTTATAGGATTTTAAAGAATCGGAAGTAGGTATCGATTTCGATGTGGGATCAGTTTTGGCTGTGTTACTCAACGGCATCTTCATTAACGAAATTCTTTAGAACGAAACGGCATCTTCATTAACGAAACGGCATCTTCATTTTCCCCTTGTGATTGGCTCGGCAGCAATGGGGGTGGCGAGCGCGGTGGTCGGAGGTTTGGAGTTCCATTGCTTCTCTTTCCACTCCAGTCTCCTCTCTAAAAGAGAAACAGAGAGGTTAGAGATTTGGGGAACGCACGGCTCGGTGGAAATTCCCTCAGGTCTGTATATTGGAATTGTGTGGTTTGGGTGGATCTTGTAATTAGGGTTTGGTTGTTTGTATTTGATTTGTTTTTGATTTGTTAATTCACTTAATTGGGGTTTGGCGGAATGATTGTGGTTTGTGAATTGTTTGATGGATGAAATTCTCGATGTTGAACTGGGTTTAGAGTCTCTCTGTTTATCTGGTATTCAACCGGGGGATTTTGGGCTTGATCTTCTATGGAGAAACTGTAAGAACATCAAGAAACTTCAGCTGAAGTGCTGTGAGAGTCTAGGAGATTACGCTACCTTTTCGGGTTTCATTATGCGGGTCTTCGAGAAGTGGAATATTGAGAACTTGTAGGAGTATTGTTCATCGGCTCTGCCAAACTCTGCATCATCTTCAGGGGAATCTTCGTTGGGTTCAAGGGACGCCGGAAGTTGTTATACTAATGATGTTAATAAGATTAATGGTATCAATAAACACGATTTTTTGGATGATGACGAGGAGGGGGACGTTTGCCGGATTTGTTGGAACCCTGGCGACGGTGATAATCCCCTGCGATACCCCTACGCTTGTAGTGGAAGCATTGAGTTCGTTCACCAAGATTGCCTTCTTCAATGGCTCAATCACAGGCCACAGCAATGTGAGGTTACTAGTTACCCCTTCTTTAAATTTTATTGCTTTGGACCTGTTTGGATTTGAACTTTTTATGGCAGCTGCTAGCTTTATGTTTCTGATAATTGGTTTTATTTTATGATTGGTGCTGTGGATTGATGAGATTTTGAGTGAATTAAAATTTTTATAGAATAGGTTTGTAGGTCACAGTTTATGTTGATTATCTTGTAGAGTAGTATACTTGGCAAATTGAGTATGTAAGAAATTGTATTTGATCTGTTTTTGAGTTGTCAATTGTTAATTGACAAGAGAGCTGGTAGATATTGATTTATTTTTATATAAAAAAATGTTTTTTAATATAAAAATTTATTTATTATACTTAAAATAATATTAAAAGTACGAAACGCATGATGACGCCTATTCTCCGCATTGACACGCTTAAACTTGTGATTCTTGATTCTCGACCTTAACGCATCGCAACGCATTACGCATTTTAGAAATCGCAACGCATTACGCCTTTTATAACACTGGTTCTCAATGCCTTAATCTTCTTATCAATTTGATTCTCAATTAATATTTTCCAGTTTTTAAAAGCTATGAAGGTGTCAGATTTATTTCTCAATAGAAGGATCCGTACTTTACTAGAGAAATCATCTATGATAAGAAGATAATATCTATAGCCAGAAGCTATAGCTATAGGTGTAAGCCCCACATATCACTATGTATATAGTCAAGTACACTTAGTGATTTGTGAATGCCTGTCTTAAAAGGAAATTTATTTTGTTTCCCCTAGATACAATGTTAACTAATGAACATTGTCCTTTCCAAATACTCTTTCTTTTGAAAGAAGTTTCAGTCCTTTCTCACTAAGGTAACCAAGTCTCCTATGCCATAATTCTGATTTATCGGATTGAGTCACTAAGCTCAAAGCATTATTAGAAGAAACATATTTAGTACTTATAATATAGATTCCATTAGACTTTGGTGCACTCATAATAAGATTATGACATTTGATTATATTTGTAAAGCCATTTTTAATCTCAATTTGATAATTTTCATCATCTAAAACTCCTAAGGAAATAAGATTTCTTTTTTTAAGGCAGGAACATTTATAGTATGTTTTAGAAATAATATTTGGTCATTTTCAATTTTAAAACAATATTCCCCATGCCTTTCACTTTACAAGATTCATTATTTCTGAACTTTACAAAACCTTCATTTAGTTTAGAAAAATCAGAAAATCATTTGAGATTGGGACACATATGAAAGAAACAATCTAAATCAAGAACCAAATCTTGATCTGTCTTTTCATAAGAAGACACATAAGCCACAACAATATTGGCTAATGCTTCTTTATAAGAAGCAGCAATGGTAGAAAAGCCATTACCTTGACTAGACTCATTTCTTTGATCATTAGCCTTTTTAAAATAGTCTTTACCAAGATGGCCTATTTTACCGCATTATACCACTTTCTATTCTTATCATTTCCCTTATAGGTTATCTTATCCTTCCCTTTATTATTCTCCCATCGCTTCTTAGTAGATTCTTGTTTCCATTGTAATTAGCCTAACTGGAATTGCTAAGCCCTTCAGATTGAGGCTTAGAATTAGATAAGGAATTCGCAGCATGAAGAACTTCCCTATGTTATGATCTTTATTCCAGTTCTCTATTCTTTAAAGAGCTATAAATTATATCAATAGTCAGGTCATCCCTACCATATACTAAGGCATTTTTTATGTCCTCATATTTGTAACCAAGAGCATTAAGTAGACCAACTGCTTTCTGATCACTTGAGATCTTCGCACCACAGTTTATAAGATCTTGTGTGATCTTATTAAACTTGTCCATATTCTCTTCCAAGTCAGCACTATGATCAAAGTTATGACTAAAGAATTGTTTTCACAAAGAACACTTATTTGGAAAGATCTTAGTAATGTAATGTTTTTACTAAAGCAACCCATAACTCAGCAGTAGTTTTAGTTTCTTCTACCTTTCTAATTACAGAATCAGATAGGTGAAGGAATAATGTGCTCCAAGATAATTTATCGTGTTTATACTAAATAAACAATATGAATTTGAAATATGCAAATTACAGTTAATATGCATGCAAATTCGTACCGTACAATATGAAGTAGGATGCAGGTACAAACACACGTTTTCAAGAATTACAATATTGCAGTTTATAGAGGTATAAATCTAATCCAGAAAATTCAATCAATAACAAGTATCACACAGAAGAAATATCATTTCATGAAAGAAACAATAAGCGATGTATTGCTTATGAATTTTCTTGGACCAAACTCTACTTCCCTCAGATTCTAGGGATCTCAGATCCCTAGACAAAGGTAAATATAGAGGGGTTTTTAGGAATTCGGTAAAAGTAGACAGGAATTTTTTTTAAAGAATGAAAGGAGATGGCTTAGATATCTGTTACCAGAACTACAGAATCGTAAATATATCCAAGAAAAAATCCATAGACCAGCTCCAAAATTCAGATCAAGTGATCTCTTGACCAAACCAGTTATAAATCTTTACAGATCTAAAGCTTTTACAAAACTAAAAGATTTTGTCAAAAAGACCTAAACTGTCTAAGGAGATTTTGAGATTTAAGCAGTCAACTTGTAACACCCCTACCTCACCTGGAAGCCATTTAGTTGCGCATTATTCAAATCAATAAAATGAAAAGCAATATTTCAAACCCACTTCAAAATTTAAGAAAATCCTTTTGTTTAGAAACTTTTTTACCAAAAAAAAAAAACTATTTTACAAAATTTCTATATAAAATAATAATAAGTTTCGAGATCCATAGAATCCAATGCTCATCAATCTGCCACTATCCAGTATTTTTAAGGTATGGAAAGATGAAGAATATTTTTATTTATTGATATTGTCTTTCATATTTCCGTTCATACTAATTAATTG
Organism: Fraxinus platypoda; assembly: GCA_903798405.1. Taxonomy (NCBI): domain Eukaryota; kingdom Viridiplantae; phylum Streptophyta; class Magnoliopsida; order Lamiales; family Oleaceae; genus Fraxinus; species Fraxinus platypoda. Next base: position 19,070 of record CAIGRT010229799.1, read on the forward strand.
CATAATCTCATGAGTTTTTCCTTACGCATCATTTTATTTCAAAAGTATGTTAATTAAGCATATTAGTATTTTGTGTAAGATTGTACGATTAGTAATACAATTCTCATATAACTAAAACTTAATGCATAAAACTTTGGATTTGGCAAAATATAAACGACAGACATGGCTAAAAATATAGAGACCTCTAGGAAGAGTGTAGTATGGTTGAAAATTTCTTGAAATAAATTATTATTTTTTTATTTAAAGGAATGGCAAGATGACAACAAGATCAAGTTGCTATGTTCAGAAATTTACTAAGGGCAATGCAAGACTTGGGCACTCAAGCGGCACCTCATAATGCAACAGGAAGCGCCAACACCATGAGCTCGATTGTTGAGCAGTTTCGTCGTTTTAAAACCCTTTTCTTTGATGGTAAAGGTGATCTTTTCGTAGTCGAGGAGTAGCTGAGAAGACTTGAAGGCAGGGGCGGATCNCTTGAAGGGATCTTCAAGCATATGAACTGCAGCAACGCTCAAAAGGTTTCTTGTGCGAAGTTCATGTTGACTGACGTTGTTGGACATTGGTGGGAGTTTGAAACACGTACTAGAACTGCAGAACAACAACATAATCTTACTTGGAACTAGTTCAAGGAGTCATTGATGGGTAAATATTTCCCCAGCCATTGAAGGATCAAAAGGAAGTAGAATTTCTTCAGCTCAAGCGAGGAAATTTGCCACTTGGGGAGTACGAAAGAAAATTTGAACGGCTTTCCAAATATGCTCTGCATATGGTAAACACTAAGGTTTGAAATGGGATTACGAGCAGATATTAAGGGAATCATGGCAGCTCAACAATACACTACTTATGTGAAAGTTGTACTTCGAGCACAAGCAATCTTTAATGGTTTAGTATTGGAAAAGAAAACCCAACCCAGCGTCGAGTCTTCTATAAAGAGAAAGTGACAAGGTCACAACAAATAGAAAGGGAGGGATCAGAATAAGAAAGGAAATGCTTGGTCAGACTCAAACAAAACTTTTCCTCAATGCTCCAAGTGTAACAAGCAACACCTGGGTGAGTGTCTGCAGGGAAAAGGGGTATGCTACATTTGTGGTAAGACTGGTTATTTCCTTAGAGAATGTCTAGAGAAGAAGAGAGAATGTGATCAACTTAAGTAAGGAAAGGCCAAAGTGTTTGCTTTGACAAGAGAAGAGGAGGATCAGAACACAGACGTAATAACATGTATGTTACAGTGTCTGATATACCTGCTATTGTCCTTATGGATTCTAGATCCATGCATTCATTTATTTCTACAATTTTTATGGATAAGATTGGAAATAAATGCATAAAAATGAATAATATCTTAGATGTTAGTACATCTTCAGGTGAAGTTACTAATCAAATGGTTAAAGACGTTAAGTTTAAGATCGAAGGAAAAGTACTAAAGACATATTTGTACCTCTTGAGAATGAAAGACTTTGATGTAATTTAGGTATGGACTGGCTAGGTAAAAATTATGCAACTATCTTATGCCATGAGAATGAGGTTCTATTTCAAAAACCTCGGGACGAAGAATTTCGATTCTTTGGAACAAGAATTGGGACTCTACCCCGATTAGTGTCTGCAATGAAAGCGGAAAAGATGTTGAGAAGGAATACTTGTCAAGGATTTTTATTGAATATTACTAGTGAAGCCCAATCCGAACGAAAAGTGGAGATGTACTAGTGGTTAAAGAGTTTGTGAACGTTTTTCCTAAAGATTTACCTGGTATACCGCCAGATAGACAAATAGAGTTCACAATTGCCTTAACCCATGGGACAACACTAATATCTAAGGTCCTTACAGGATGGCACCAAAAGAATTACAGGAGTTGAAGATACAACTACAAGAAATATTGGATAAGGGTTTCATCTGACCTAGTGTATCCCTAGGGGTGACAATGGGCCGAGCTGACGTATGCACACGAGCTCGGCTCGAACTTGTGGCTAGTTTATAAGGAGTCGAGCTTCTGCTCAGCTCGTTACTCGTGGGTTGAGATCGGCTCGGCCCATGAGCTCGTGGCTCGTGGGCCGAGCCGAGCTTCGGCTCGTGAGCTTGTCCATTTTTTAATATACAAATTTAAAAAAAAAATAACCCTTCACCTTAGACGAGCCTGGCTCGTGGGCGAGCTCGTTGGTTCGCCCACGAGCCGAGCATCCGAGCCAACAAGCCGCTCGGCCCGTTTGCCACCACTATGTATCCCCAAGGGATGCGCTATTATTGTTTGTTAAAAAGAAAGATAGGTTAATGAGGATGTGTATTGATTATAGAGATATTAATCATTTGGCCATAAAGAATAAATACCCAATCCCGAGGATAGATGTCTTTTGATCAATTGAAGGGTGCAAAGGTGTTCTCAAAAATAGATTTGAGATCTGGTTATCACCAACTCAAGATGAAGGACTGTGATATCCCTAAAACAACCTTTAAAACACGATATGGGCACTATGAGTTCACAGTGATTCCATTTGGGTTAACCATTGTACCAACTGTGTTTATGGATTATATGAATCGAGTTTTTCATCCATATCTAGATCGATTCGTTATAGTCTTCATCGACGATATATTGGTATACTCAAAGGATAAGCAGCAACATTAAGATCGGTTAAGAGTGGTATTAAACACTATTCGAAAGGAGAAGTTGTATGCCAAATTTAGAAAATGTGAATTTTGGATAGATCGCATTGACTGCCTTGGTCATGTGGTTACTGTACAAGGAACAACCTGAATTAAGAACCCAATCTTGAGATTGGGACTCATATGAAATGAACAATCTAAATCAAGAACCCAATCTTGAACCGTCTTCTCATAAGAGGACACACAAGCCACACCAATATTGGCTAACGCTTCTTTATAAGAAGCAGCAATGGCAGAAAAGTCATTACCTTGACTGGACTCATTTCTTTGATCATTAGCCTTTTTAAAATAGTCTTTTATAAGATGACCTATTTTACCACAGTAATAGCACTTTATATTCTTATCATTTTCCTTATAGGTTTTCTTGTCCTTCCCTTTATTATTCTCACATCGCTTCTTAGTAGGATTCTTGTTTTCATTGTGATTAGCCTAACTGAAATTGCTAAGCCCTTCAGATTGAGGCTTAGAATTAGATAGGGAATTCTCAGCATGAAGAACTTCCCTATGTTATGATCGTAACTCCAGTTCACTATTCTTTAAAGAACTATGAATTATATCAATAGTCAGGTCATCCCTACCACATTCTAAGGCATTTTTATGTCCTTATATTTGTAACCAAGAGCATTAAGTAGACCAACTACTTTCTGATCACTTGAGATCTTCGCACCACAGTTTATAAGATCTTGTGTGATCTTATTAAATTTGTCCATATTCTCTTCCAAGTCAGCACTAGGATCAAACTTATGACTAAAGAATTGTTTCTACAGAAAACACTTATTTGGTAGGGTCTTAGTAATGTACTGTTTTACTAAAGCAACCCATAACTCATTAGCAATTTTAGTTTCTCCTACCTTTCTAATTACAGAATCAGATGGGTAAAGGAATAATGTGCTCTAAGCTAATTCATCTTGTTCAGTTTTCCTTTCAATATGAGTATTTTCTGCCCAAGATTCATCTATGGCTTTAGCACATTTTAATTGTAACATGAGTGCTTTCATTTTTTGGCGTCGGATGCCATCCCACATCTAAACATCAATTTTAGTGGTCATGGTGTGCAAAAGTGTAGCAACAATACTCAAGAATTTAAAAACAAGAAGTGAAAAGATATCACACAGATCAAATAGATATATTAAAAATTATGATAAAGGGAAGGGCAAAAGTTATATAACCAACGTACGCATTCAGATATGTTTATACTCAATAAACAATATGAATTTAAAATATGTAAATTACAGTTAATATGCATGCAAATTCGTATTGTACAATATGAAACAGGATGTAGGTATAAACACACAGTTTCAAGAATCATAATATTACATTTTATACAAGTATACATATAATCTAGAAAATTCAATCAATAACAGATGTCACACAAATGAAATATTATTTCACGAAAGAAATAATAAGCGATGTATTGCTTATGGATTTCTTAAGACCAAACCCTACTAGGGGTCTCTAAGGGATCCCTAGACAAAGGTAAATATAGGGGGTTTTAGGAACCCAAAAAAAGTAGACGGTACCTGTTTTGAAAGAATGAAATGAGATGACTTAGATATTTGTTACCAAAACTACAGAATCGTAAATATACCCAAGAAAAATACTAGAGACCATATCCAAATCTTTTGACCAAACCAATTATAGATCTTTACAGATCTAAAGCTTTTACAAAATATTCAAGAATCAAAGAGTAAGATCATTTTGAAAAAAATTTAAAACAATCAAAAAATTTCAAAGCTCTGATACCACCGTTGGTCCCAGATAAACAGATCGATGTTTTGCTTGAATTTATTTTGTAAAAACAGTAAAGAAAATACTTAAAAAATCAAGAACACGAGATTTTTCGACCAAAGGACCCGTAGGTTCAACGACCGCTTCTAATGCCTAATCCCCCATTGATCATCCTTAAGGATATTGCTTGAATACACTATAAAGCCCCACAACTGGGCAAAGATCGAGTACAGTACAAAATCATCAAAGTTTTCAGATGAAACCCTAATATTATCACTCACAAAGTACTATGTATTGCTACACACATCTCTCAATACAAAGATCTCACAAAGAAATCACTCAAAGTCATTCAATTGATGACTAATATATGAACATGCAGAGAGGATATTCACGAAGACTAAAGATAGCCGAAAACTCGTATGAAACTCTAAAAAGCACACAAGTGCCCCTTTTATAAGATATAAGTCCAAAAATGCATCCATCGGTGTAAAACATTCCAAGTGTCAACCATTCAGTAAATGTGTGAATTTATCAAGCATAAAACACGTTTTTACTCAATTCCATAATCATCTAATAAATGGATCAGTAATGAACCGGATAATTGGGCTCAAAATCTTATTGGATCATATTTAATTTGAGCACTCAAAATGTAGCAACCCATCTTCACATTTAAGATAAAATAATAAACAACTTAACCAATTCAAGTAAGAACATGGATTAATTCAAAATTTCCACCATTTCCCTTTCTATATCGAGGAAAGATCACGTTGACTTGGACAACTTAGGAGTTGTTCTCTTTGTGTTTCAGTTTTGTGTTTTGAGTTTTAAATTCATTTTGGATTTTGTGTTTTGAGTGTCCATTTTGAGATTGTTGAAAATGTGTTCTTTTTGGTATTTTCTAAAATCAAAAATTGGAAAACCCATTCTCTCTCTCTCTCTCTCTCTCTCTCTCTCTCTCTCTCTCTCTCTCTCTCTCTCTTCTTCCACTCCTCTCTATTGACGACCATCGACGGTGGCTGCGATCAGTGCGTGGTGTGAGACGGTGGTTGGTTGTGGCTGCGATCGCCGACTGCTTCGTCTCTCTCTCTCTTTTTTTTTTTTTACTATGGCGATGGTGTGTGGTGGTTTTGGGTGCGTGGTGTGCGACGATGGTATGGTGTAGGTTATGGTTGTGGGGTGGTGTTTGGGTGCGTGGCTGTGGTGTATGTGTTGTGGTGGTGGTTTTTGGGTGTGGCAGTGGTGTTTGGGTGCGTGGTTGTGGCGGTGGTGTGCGTGCTATGGCTGTTGCGGTGGTTGTGGATCTAGCGGTTGTGTGGTGACGATTTTTGTGGTGGGGTTGGGTGGCGGTGGTGGTTAGGGTGATGTTGTGGCAGCGGTAGCGGCGGTGGTTTTTTTGGTGTAGGCGACGATGGTGGTGGTTGCAGCGGCGGCGGCGTTGGTGGTGGTTAGGGTGACATTAAACTAAAGACATCTAAAACGCGTTTTGAAATTTTTGGCTTGATTATAACTGAAAACACCTAAAACGACAAATTTGTCATTTTAGGTTTTCTTCGTAAATTTTTAACTTATTTTCAAAAATGTGTTTTCGAAAATAGAAAAGAGAACGCGCTTTCACTGTTTTGAAAAATCGAAAACAGAAAACGGCTTAAAAAAAGTAAAGAGAACATACCATTAACAATTCACCAAACACTTAATTATCTCTATTAAGACAATGACACTATTCAAGTGGGCAACAAGCACCCCACCAATAGGGGGTGCCGGATGTCCATTATGGACACCCCTATGGGTACAATAATGTACCCATAGCATAGCCCTAATTTCAAATCCAATGTTCCTATCAATATTATATATTATCTTAGTGAATATGAGAAAATCTATTATATATTTGTTAATGATAGATTTTTGTCTTAAACAAATACATCTACGAGTTTGTTTATTTTAATGCATAAATTTGAGTCAATATTTTAATTAGAATATGAACTAAATCAAACTGAAAACCAACACAATTTCCTCAACACACTATGTGAAATAAGTTAGGAACCACATGTCCCTCCAACCACGTACTCATCGAAATTAAATAGATACAAATCGATCACTTTTCACTTCTTTTACGAATATAGCTCGAAAAATGTATGAATTTACAAATGACACAACCAGCCTGTATGACTATGTATATATAATACAAAATGACTTATCCAAGATATAACGGACATATGTCCCAAACCATATGCCCATCCAACGAGGTAATAATCAAAATTAAACAGGCACTACCGAACATTTTCTACTACTTTGACAAATGCAGTCCAAACTATATAAGAATTTACATATGATGCGATGAGTCTATCTCACTATGTACATGTGATACAAAATGATGTATCTAAACCATAATGAACATATATCCAAAATAATGTCTACATACTCTATAAGTCATACAATTGAGAATTTGACTCGGCAATCCATAAGTTCCCAACAAGATAATGTGAATTACCTTGCTAACCTGGATAATAGCAAACATTTATTTCATCATATATTTTTTTGAAACCAGCCATTAAATTTCATTCATAAAATATCGTCCCCAACAGTCGGGAAAATAAAAAAAAAAAAGGACACAATAAATCCAATTTCAAGAAATGAGCAAAGCAAAATGAACATAAACGAGTTATAGGCGACAATTTGAAAGATTTGGGACCTAGTTGCGATTCTCCCTATTAAATATTTAAAAAAAAAAAAAATTCAAATGTCCATTATACTGTTTAGTATCATTTAATATTGCTGCCAAATATTTATTTGCTAGGAAATCAACATATCTTTTTCAAAATGTGCGATCTTATCGCAAAATACTAATAGAGTTTCTGTGCATAGTTTTGAAAGTTGACCTGGTCACTGACTCGATTAAGGATGGTAGGTCACTAGTTCAACTGGTAAGTATTGACTCAATGGCGCGGGCCATTGTCAGATCAAAAGTCTAAATGAAAAAAAAATAATAATAATAAATTGGATGATAAAGGATAGATATGAGCCTAATTTGAAGTCATTGTTAAAATAGTTATTTGATAATTTAGTAATTTGAAAATAATTTTAAATATTTTGTGTCAAAGTGATTTTTTTATTTTTTATTAATGTTACTAAGAAAAAGAATAATGTTTGGGTTATCTTAAGATTCATACTTCAAAGTATTTTTCAGAATATTATAGTATTTCAGTCGTTGCATGTCATGAACTAAACATGATTAAAAAATTAAAAAAGCGTGATACGTTTTTAGTTGTCATATTCAAGTTTATGTAATTCAAAACAATAAATATGCTTTAAAATGTAGAGGATGTATTTGTAACCAAGCAAGCTCCGTAGACAATGATTAAATGTTGAGTCCTTGATTCACGAGACCATTCAATGCAAGGCATCACAAAGCATACGTCGTTATGTAGGAGTGATTTTCTTTTCACCTAGAAAATAAGTAAAATAATTAGGGTACGTGAATGCCATTGATTAAAAGTCAGTTCTTTGACGCATAAGCGTGAGATGCAGACAGAACATCTCACCTTGACAGTAAACACGAAATTAAGTGGTCAACTTAGCAGTTGATCGCTTAATGCGTGTCTAGGAGCGCCTAGGCCGATTTATTAAATTTTTCGCTTTTTTTTTTCTTTTTTTAAAAGTCTTTCATTTGACTTTACTTTATTAATTTTTTTTTCCTTTTTTAAAAGTTTTTTATTTGACTTAAGTTTCAAGTTTTTAAATGACTTTATCCGTACAAAAGTCAAAAATAACTTTATTATGTAAATATAGTTAGATAAGATTTAAGTTACGATATTATCTATATTATGTAATTATAATTTTAAGATTTATCGTTTTGTTGAAAACTAAAATATGTATGAATTTCCTATAAATTTATTAAGTCGGATTTGTCTAGTTAAAGTTGAAACTATAAAAAATATTTTAGCAAAAATTGTATAATTGACTAATAAGTCTAGTTTTTATATTTCAAAAACTTGAAATTGTATAATTGACTAATTATAGAAATTATTAAGTAAATATAATATTTTATAATTTTAGATATTTAATATGTATTTAAAAGTCAGTTCTTTGACGCCTAGGCATTAGACGCGGACGAAACATCTCACCTTGATAGTAAATACGAAATTAAGTAGTCAACTGCCAAGTTGACCGCTTAATGCGCGACTAGACGCGCCTAGGCCGATTATTAAATTTTTCACTTTTTTCTTTTTTAAAAATCTTTTTTATTATTTTACATTATTAATTTTTTTATTTTTTCCTTTTTTAACATTTTTTTATTTGACTTAAGTTTCAAGTTTTTAAATAACTTTATCTGTACAAAAGTCAAAAATAACTTTATTATATAAATATAGTTAAATAAGATTTAAATTAGGGTATTATCTACATTATGTAATTATGATTTTAAGATTTATCGTTTTGTTGAAAACTAAAGTATGTATGAATTTCCTATAAATTTATTATGTAGGATTTGTCTAGTTTAAAGTTGAAACTAACTTAAAAATTGTATAATTGACTAATTGTAGAAATTATTGAGTAAATATAATATTTTATAATTTTAAATATTTGGTATGTATTATTTTAATTATTAAATAAATTTTAGAATGATTAAAAATTTAAATAATATTAAAAATAAGAAAACGTTTACGCTTAGATCTCAGCCTAGACTCATAAAACTTGAAATTTGATCTCCAAACCTAATAACGCTTTACGCTATTTAGAAAATTGTTAAAAGTTAAAGACCATTCAAAATCTTGTGGGCCAAACAAATGAACACATGAAGATTATCCTTTGTTTATTGGGATAGAAACTAGACAGATCGAGGCAGAGGGTGCCATTCCATTCCATTCCATCCATGTTCAGTTGAAAGTTTTTCGAGAGGCGAGAGCGGTGTAGGAGATTAAAATATTCTCATTTGCCGTGCCAATTTAATTAATTATTTTTTAGTATTATTATCACTTTATTTTCTAAATACGATTTAAACTTTAAAAAAAAAAAAATTTGAGTGGGTTCAAATAATTCGGTGTCGGGTATGACAATTGTAGCGATTGATAATTATCCTTGCTTGTTTGTTTATTACACCATAGTTATAGATAGATAATTATTCTATGGATTAAGATATTAATTCATATTTTTTTAGTGCTTTATTCGTTTATCCAATTTGAGATGTTTCATAATTATCTTATTATGTATATGATTTGATCCTTATCTCGCAATAATATAGAATATTAATAGACATAATCGTTTGATTAAAAATTAAATACTAATAAAATTATATTTCACTTCTTTCCCTCTTCCACAAATAATTTCTACATCCCAAAAAAGTTAACTCTGTCCTTTTTAAAATTAAAACCACACTTAATTATGAACAAAAGAAAACTAGTGTACAAAATTGGAGAGGATTAAACCTAATCTCGAACTTGAGTACAAGAAGATAAACTTGTCTGCGAGTAAAATGTAAAAAACTAATGAATGAATTTTAATGTGAAACAAGATAATGATAATATACCACAAAAATTTGTTCGCATTAAAAACAAACTATTCCTTTAATTTGGTTCAATTTTTCTTTTTCTTTTTAAAAAGGTGTCAATTTCTTTGATATGCTTTATACTAGCAATCGAATATGGCCCCTAAGGGAAGAAGTGTAACATCTTTATAGTCAAAAGTATCATCTTTAGCAACTGAATTTCTTTCTAACATATATAGTTGAAAAAGAAAGCATTTCGATCCCATTCAATTTATAAAAGCATATGCTTTCCAAAGAGCATACTTCAAAAAACAAAAGTCGAAGACACTATTGAAGTATAATTTGTAAATTTATCTATTAATCTTAGAGCCCCTCTATTGTTTTATTGCACTGAATTAAGTTAATACGGAAAATTATAAAAGTTAGCTATTTTCTCTAATTATTATTTATTTTTAGAATTAAGCTAATATGTAATATTACAAATCTTTTTGTCATGACGAGAAAATTCCAAATATGAGATGAATGAACAATTATAATGATTAAAATTATTTTGTTTGGAAACTAAAATGCAAGAAGTAAAGTGAAAGAACAACGTGAAATTTATAGATATTGTGGGTACCTATTTTATTCTTTAATAAAATTTTGACACTTTACTATAATTTTGAGATGTCAAAATTTCAAACGTGCCTCAAAAATTATAGTTAAATTTTTTATTAGGCGACAGTAAAAATTGCGACAGCAAATTTGAACAAAGTTGTGAATATAAAACTAGTGTGCATTATGTTATAATTGATTGACCCAACAAAAGGTAAGCAAATAGACATAAATGATGATATCCAGCAACTGGCATCCTTTAATGGGGGCCCAATCACCTTACTTTAAGATGTGGCCCAGTAGCACATTTTCTTGGTTGGTGGGGTCCTTTCATCTGATCCCAAAGAAGTAAAATCAGATTGTGGTGGGCGCGCGGGCAGAGGATTGGGTTGATGGTGTGGATCAAAAGTTGATTCTAGTACCCTTTTATATTGCCAAACACCGATTATTCTAGTACCCAAAGTTATGGACTTTGTCTTACATCAAAATTGATGAATATCATAGAGGGCCGATTAGCTTACTTTACATAGTTTGGTTGAACCAATAACAAGATCAAGAGTAAAGAATATCAAAAAAGTCATGCAAGGACTTGTTCAAGTTACCTGAGCCAAGAGATCAAGTACATCGAGCAACACATCAACTCTCAAAATGGGTGTGTAAGAAGAACCAATCTTAGTGAATTTAATTCAAACTAAAGACGAAGGTGGACCGGAAGACAACATTACGTGCGCAACAAGGCATTTTTCATAACCCAACACTAAATCAATTAAACCGTGCACACATACCAAGCATAACCATGTGTACGCATGGCTTCTCGAGACATGGGCGAGAGTTTTTTAGTTTAATCAAAACTCTACTTGTTTAATTTTATCTTGTTGTTTTTCGAGTAAATTAGGATTCTTTTGAATCCTTCTATATAAGGTCTTACCATTGTATGAACAACTAATATATGATTTGAGTGATTAATTACAAAGTGAGAATTTGCTTTCAATCTCATTCTTCATTGAACTATCCCAAACTTATCAAAAAATTTCATTTTTGTGGCGATCAATCTTCAAATCTTGGTTCTTGATTCAAAAAATCATTATGTTGAGGTTCTTTAGATTTGATTTTAGTTTTCTTGATCAAGTCTTGTTGTGGGTTCTAGAGTACATTCGCAAGGGTTCATATCAATTTGTATAAGAGTTTTGGCTCTAAAATCAAGTTTTATTTCTTTATTTTTATTATAATTCCTTGTTCGTCTCTTTCAATAAGTCTTCCTACTATTCTTAGAGTCATTTACATCAAAAATCTCACCAAGCATATTCAAGAATTAATTAGTGCACCAACACAATTTTTTTTCTTGATTTTTGGCCTTGTGATTGGTCTATTCCGTTAAGTTCGTATTAAAAAGGAAATTTAAAAAAAGCAAAAAAGATTCAAGAAAAAGTTAGAAAGTTTTTTAAAAAAAAAAAAAAAGCATAATCCAATTTCAAGAATCATTTTCTTGGAATTCTAGTGGCATTGTTTTCCAAGAAACACCATCTTTATTTTACTATTGTTTGATATGTAAATCATCATTGAAAATCGATCTCGTTGTGAAAAAGGCATAAATCAATTTTAAGAAACATTTTCTTGGAGTTTTGTGGTATTTTCATTATTCTAGTGATCTTTCTTTCTTAAATCCTTTCTCGAGTCTTGTTATCCCTTTTATTTCTTGAGTTTATGTTGGTTTAAACATTATAAAGGATGAATTCTTGATTGAGTTTAATTAGTTCCTTAAAGAACTTGAAAAAGGTAAGAGTGGTGAGCTTATTATTAGGAAAAAGCCAATATAAAGTGAAACACTTGATGTTACTTTTGTAGTTATTAAAAATGTCTAACAATGCAGATTCAACATCAAAGGAAGAGACCAACCAATTTTTTTTATTGAAAGTCATGCAACAATAGTTCAAACAGATGCATGTGGTGTGTGGAAAAATTAAGGATAGAATGGATAGATAAGACACGGTGATTGCAACTTTACAAAGGAACAACCAATTGGAGGACTACTTGGGGATAGACAAAATAGGCATGAAACTATTCTTTAGGTGAATATGAGGATGAAAATGAGTTTAGGAGTGGAAATGAAGAGGAAATAGCCTTTGAAGTGAATGTGTACAGATTTGGGCCTAGCAGAGGTAGGTGTGGAAGAGCTAGTCCTAGGAGAGACTTTGGTGGTCAAGATGGAGATATAGTTGATCGAAACTTGGATAGTGTTGGAGTTGATATTTGATTGCCATAACTACTCATATGAGAAGAAGGTGAAGGTAGCAGTGTTTGAATTCACTAATTATGCAATAATCGGTAGGATCAATTGGTGACGAATAGGAGGGGAAATCATAAGATGCCTATAGAAACCTGGGATGAATTAAAAGTTATCACAAGGAGGAGATTTGTACCTAGTCATTACTGTAAGGGCCTCTATCAAAAATTATAGACTCTTACTCAAGGTTCAAGGAGTGTGGAGAATTACCATAAGAAGATGAAGGTAGCTCTGATTAGGGTTAATGTTGAGGAGGATAGGAAGGCCAAAATGGCCAAGTTTTTAATGGGTTAAACAACGATATAGCCAATGTAATTGAGTTACAGTACTATATAGAGTTGGAGGACATTGTGCACCTGGATATGAAGGTGTATAGAATATTGAAAATAAAATGAGCAGCAAAGTATTAGTTGGGTTCTAATCCTCCTTGGAGACCGAAGTGGGGTAGTAATAATAGAGGTGATATGGCTATGTCAAAGGGTAAGACCGAACCACCTGGGGCAAGAGAAGATAGCTAACAAACATGGACCCAAGTTAGATTCTCAACCTTCTAAGAATAGGGATTTCAAATGCTTTAAATGCTTGGTTCAGGGCACATTGCATCACAATATCCAAACAAAAGGGTAATGATTATGCATGACAATGTAGAAGTGATGATTGAGAATGACAGTGATAGTGATGAGATGCCCGAGCTAGAGGATGCTAGTGATGGTGGTGGGAATGGAATAGCGAGTAAAAGGTAAATCACTTGTTGCAAAGCTGCTCTTAATGCATAAATTAAAATGGATGATATGGTGCAATAGAGAGATAATATTTTTCATATTAGATGTTATGTTAACTAAAAGGTATATAGCATGATTGTAGATGGAGAATTTGTACCAATGTATCTAGTATCACTCTTGTTGAGAAATTGGGCTTGTCTATACTAAAACATTCTAAACCCTATATAAGTTACAGTGGTTGAATGAATGTGGAGAGGTCAAGGTTGACAAGCAAGTCTTAATAAGTTTTACTATTGAGGTGATGTGTGATGTCATTCTGATGCATGCTAGCCATATTTTGTTTGGGAGGCAATGGTAGTATGATAGGAAGGTAATCCATAATGGGTTTAAAAATATGTACAACTTTGTCAAATACAGAAAAATGGTTAATCTTGTTTCTTTAACCCCAAAATAGGCCTAGGAGGACCAATTGAAGTTAAAAGATGAGGTGGAAAAGAAAAAGAAAGAGAGAAAAAATGAGAGCGATGACAAAATTACAAGAAAAAAAGAGAGTAAAAAAGAAAAAATTGAGCGGTGGCTGAAAAAAATGAAAAAATAGTAAAGCCACAAAAGGAAAATGATAGAGAGCCTGTAGGGAGAAAAGAAAAGATAAAAGTGAGCTTTTGTGTAAAAGAGAGTGAGATTAAAAGGTTTTTCATAGAAAACCAGCATCTGTTACTGGTATACAAGGAGTCCTACCTTAATCTTGAAGAAACTAACAAATCCCTCCCTAATTTGACTATTTCTTTGTTGCAGAAATTTGAGGATTTGAAGAGCTAATGGGCAAAGGTAATGTGAGGGAGAGCACAAGTCCATGTGCTATACCAGTGCTACTTATATCTAAAAAGGATAAAATGTGGAGAATGTGCACTGATTGCAGGGCAGTCAATAACGGTAAAGTATCGTCATTCCATATGTAAATTAGATGATATGATTTATGAATTGCATGTATCGTTTATTTTTAATAAAATAGATCTTAAAAGTGGTTATCACCAAATTATGATGAAATAAGAAGAATAAAAAATTGCTTTTAAGACTAAATATGAGTTATATGAATGTGTAGTAATGACTTTGTTCTTACTAATGTACCCAGTAATTTCATGAGATTAATGAACTATGGTTTGTGTGCATTCATAGGAAAATTTGTAGTAGTTTATTTTGATGATATCCTAGTACACAGTAAGAGGAAAATGTTAAGCATTTGAAATATGTGCTTATTGTTTTGAGACAAGAAAGCTCTATGCTAACTTTAAGAAATGTACCTTTTGAATAAAAAAAAAGTAGTATTTCTTAATTTTATTGTTAGTACAAAAGGTATTGAGGTTGATGAAGTTAAAGCTATCAAAGAGTGGCTAACGGCTTGACGCCTAATAGCATCACTGAGATAAGAAACTTTCATGGTTTAACTAGTTTTTATAGGCATTTTGTTAAAGATTTTAGTATACTTGATACGTTATTCACTGAAATTTTGTTGCATTTCGTTGGAGCATTGAATGAGAAAACACATTTAATATTATTAAGGATAGGTTGTATTTTGCATCTATTTTAGCACTACCTAACTTTAACATAACTATCGAGATTAAATTTGATACCCTAGGAATATCCTATTGAAGCCATTTTGATGCAGAATATGTGAGTCATAGCGTTTTTTAATAAGAATCTAAGCAAAGCAACTTTGAATTACCCTACATATGACAAAGTTTTAAGCTCTTGTTCGAGCTTTGAAAACATGGAAATACTATCTATGACCAAATGAGTTCGTAATCCACACCAACCATGAATCATTAAAACATTTAAAGAGTCAAGGTGAGTTGAACAAGAGGCATGCAAGATGGATAGAGTATATCGAGACTTTTCCTACATTATCCAGTATAAACAAGATAAGGAAAACATAGTTGTTGATGCGTTATCCAAAATGTATTTACTTCTTACTTCTTTAAGTGTCAAAATGCTTGTGTTTGAGTATATTAAAGATATGTATGTCAATGATGCATATTTTTCTAACATATATGTCATATGATAAAACTGTCATTGATAAAGTTTACAAAAATGGTGTGTATTTGTTTAAAAAAAATTAAATTGTGTGCACCTAATTATTCTATGCGTGAATTGTTGGTGCATAAAACACATAGTGAGGGATTGATGGGGCATTTCAATGTTAGGAAAACCTTAAAACTATTGCATGAGCATTTTTATTAGCCTAAAATGAAAATAGATGTTAAGTGCATCTATAGTAGATACATTACTTGTAAGTAGGCTAAATTTAAGGTTTTGCCACATTCCCATTCTTAGTGAGCTATGGATTGATGTGTCTACAAATTTTGTATTGAGGATGCCTTGGACTAAAATTGGTAGAGACTCTATATTTGTGGTGGTGGATATGTTTAGGAAGATTGCAAATTTTATTTGATGCCATAAAATAGATAATGCCACAAACATAGGTTATTTATTTTTCAGAGAGATAGTGTGACTCTATAGTATATGTAGGAGTACTGTGTCTGATATGGATGTTAAGTTCCTTAGCTACTTTTGAAAAGTTTTGTGAGGTAAGTTGGGAACCAACTATTATTTTCTACTACATGTCATCTACAGACAAATGGACAGACCGAAGTAATTAATAGAATACTAACTCAACTTTTTCGCACTATAATCTATATAAATTTGAGAAGTTAAGAGGATTGTTCATCATTTATAGAGTTTGCATAGAATAGGGTCATGCATTCTGTTACTTCTTGTTCTGCCTTTGAAATTGTTTATGATTTTAATTCACTAACTACCTTAGATTTAATTTATTTACCTATTCATGGAAGTGGCACGTTGGATGGGAAGAAGAAAGCTGAATTAATGAACTCAATCCATAAGAAGGTTCGTCTTAAGTTTGAAAAGAATGAACATTTTGCTTCACAAGTCAATAAAGGAAGAAGACGTGTGACATTTAAACCAGGAGATTGGATTTGGCTTCACATGCGAAAGGAGTGTTTTCCAACCCAAAGAAGGTCTAAATTGCATTACTAGGGGGCATGAATCATTCCAAATCCTTGAGAAGATTAATGATAGTGCTTTTAAACTGGACCTTCTAGGTGAGTATAATGTGTCTTTGCTACTTTTAATGATGTTTCTTTCTTTAATACAGGTGATGATTCGAGGTCGTATCCTTTTAAAGAGGGAGGGAATACTAAGTATCATGGAGGGTCGACTAGCAAGAATCCTTTACATGTTCCGAATGGACCCATAATAAGATCAATAGCAAAGAAAATCAAAGAATCCATGCAAGGACTTGTCCAAATTACGTGGATGAACGTTCGAGATAAGCATAAAGGAAGAACCAACCTTAATGCATTTGATTCAACCGAAGGACGAAGGAGCATCGGAAGACCACCTTACATACTCAAGGTAGAAACAACATTGTGTGCATAACAAGGCGTTTTCAAAATCCAAAGTTGAATCAATTGAACCATGCATGCACGACTTGCATAACCATGTATGGCTTCCCGAGACACAGACATGATTAGTTTTTAAGTTTAATGAAAACACTACTTGTTTAGTTTTATCTTGCTGGTTTTCGAGTAAATTAAGGTTCTTCTGAGTCCGGCTTTATAAGACTTTATCGTTGTATGAACAGTTAACATATATTTTGATTGATTAATTACAATGTGTGGATTTATTTTCAATCTTGTTCTTCATTGAATTATCCCGATCTTATAAAAAAATTTCATCTTTGTGACGTTCAACCTTCAAACCTTGGTTCTTTATTCAAGAAATCATTGGATCCAAATTTTTTCGATCTAATTTTAGTTTTCTTGGGATACGTATATCAAGTTTTATTGTAGTAAAAAATGGAGTTCAAAGTTCAAATTTAATTAATCAAATATATAGTAATTGCCATTATCTAAATCAAATTTTATTTTCAAACACAAATTTTAATGATATCACAAGTAATATTCACTCTTCTATCTAAAATGATAAAAATCAATTTTATCAAAAATAGATAGTCTATGTTAATTCAATTATAAAATTTGAGGATTGATTTGAAATTTGGTTAGATATTATATGTAAAATACGATTATAAATTTAGAACCCATTATGATAAAATTAACCGATTTACCCCCAAAATGAGCAGTTCGCGCCTAAAATCGATCAATTTAAACTAAGGACACCATCAAAAAATGTCTGATTATATGAAAAAAAAAAAAAAACTTGGTAAAATAAAATTAAAACTAGCTGGTTGACCCTAATATCGACCAGCTCAAATTTCGGGGTGAATCAACTGGTTCACTCCCAATAACTTGTTTTATTTATTATTTTACCTATTTCGGTTCAATACCTAGGTAGAATTTTAAAATATTGACTTAATATGGAGTTACAAGAATACCTTCCTAACAAATATTAAGACTATCAAGATTAATATTTATCTAAATAAGAGAAAATAAGAAAAATATTTAATATAAAATCCCTAAAATGTTAATGCATTGGCATTCTAAATTTTATAGCAAAAAATCATTTTAAATTAAGAACAAGGTAGTGTGAAAGCAATAATATTACGAGAATAATTCTGTTTGTACAGAACTATTCACTTACAGAAACCTTACAGAAAACTTAGTTTCCAAAAATACCCTTGTATACATAATTTGCAACTAGAAGCCACTATAAGAACATAGAANTATAGAAACTACAATTAGGCCCCCAAAAATTTATAAATCAAGAATTTTGGTAAATTTAATTTTAGATATGAGAAATCATGAATTTCATAAGATGTGTAATGCACATGAAAGATTAAGATATAGACTAACTATTAGATTTTATATCCTTCTTATGAATCAGAAAATTACAAAGGAACATATAATAAAATATTTAGGAAATACTAAGGATATTTCAA
The DNA here is from genome assembly GCA_903798405.1 of Fraxinus platypoda. Taxonomy (NCBI): domain Eukaryota; kingdom Viridiplantae; phylum Streptophyta; class Magnoliopsida; order Lamiales; family Oleaceae; genus Fraxinus; species Fraxinus platypoda. The sequence continues at coordinate 37,444 of CAIGRT010229799.1, forward strand.
GAATTTAAAAAATGAACATAATTCCACACGCCACTCCGAAAATGGTATCAGAGCCATGTTACGAACCTAAATTAATGATGAATATAATTGATGAGGAAAACATAATTGAAGAATTTTTGGAAAAAGTTGAAAAGCATAAGAAACCTAGTTATTCTTATTTACCTAAAAACAGTACAAATGAAAA
>CAIGRT010229801.1:0-10458 GCA_903798405.1 Fraxinus platypoda
TTGAATTAAAATAAACAAACAATGAATTCATTATTCATTCAATACAAAGGAAAAACTTAACTAATCATCCTAATAATTAAATTATACACATTTATAAAAAAAAATATCACTGAGATTGAAAAAATATGAAAGAAAGTGGAGAGAAATCTTGATTTTGGATGGAAAATCTTAAAAAATCTTGCACAATCTCCTTGATGTTGATGTTCTAACCTCATTCTTCACCTCCAAAATATGTTGAATCCATGAATTTTTAGGTCTAGGGAGGTCCTCCCACGTTCTGGTATTTAAAGGACGCCAAAAAGATTGCATTGAATTGTTACCAAAATAAAAATAAGAAAAATCGAATTTTTCTCCATTTTATACTGAGGTGCGTGCTTAGTACAACCTAGGGCTCGCGCCTGAACCCTTTAGGTAGCCTCAGGCGCCTCAGATTAAGATGAGGCGTGCCTCCTCTACAAGCCTAGGCGCGCACTAGGCTTGTCCCCGAGCAACATTTAATATTTTTGTCATAACTTTATCTTTTTGTATTCAATTGAGGCGATTCAATGTGTGTTGGAAAGCTAACTAAGGTAGAAAATTTTCCAATTCGAGCGTTTGCTATGCCAAAAATGAGCTTCAATCTAAGGTAGAAAATTTGGAGCATAACTCTTTCGGCTGGAAATTGGTATTTGATAATACTTTGATTATATTTCATCCCTTTTGTTTCTTTTCTCATCCAATTGGCGCCTAGTACTCTCGAATCTTCATCGTGAGATCCGTCCCAACTTTTGAGTATTTGCACTTTAGTCCCCGAACTTTGGATTTTCTTCATTTTAGCCCTGTTCCGTTCTTTCTTCCATTTCTTCATCGAAACATGAATTTTTCCTAATAAATGCAATAAATAATAAATTAAACACTAATCCATCCAAAGAATAACAAAATATCATCATTTAGAACCCCTCGAATAAATGTAGAAACAAAGCTCAGAAGCCAACTCCAACTTGACTACAACAAAGCTTTAAAGAAGAAGTAATGTTCAAATTGGCTAATATAAAGGGACATATCAATTTGCATAAGAGGTGTTGAGATTTCCAACTTGCAAGGAAGCAAATATTCATTTGACTATCACTTGAACAAAGGAGGTTAGTTGCAACTTGCATAAAGGTGGCATGCAATTTGTAACCAATGATGGCCCTTGGATCAATTAAATATTGGCCAGTGATTCTAAGTTGCTTTCCAAGACTTTGCCTATAAATAAATGTGTTGGGTTAATTTGTAAATCATATGGAGTGAAGTGAGATAAACACTTGAGAGATTGTAAAGTTTTCATTTATACAAAGAGAATTCTCTTAAACTTGCTTGCTTTCATTATATATCATATATTAAATCCTCTAACATGAACTTTGGGAAGGAAGCTTAAAACAATACCCACATAAGGGACACCGTTAGTGCTTGTATGATAATTTAGCCTTAAACCCGCAATAAGAAATATTGACATACCACATCAGTAGGGGAGTTCTTTAGTCCCGTGACTCATTCTCCTACTCTGTTAACGCTTTCGTAGCGGAACGTGTACCTCGTATCTTCTTGCCATTTCAATATTGTATTCTCCTCTATACCCTTAGGTCCGAAAATTCTCCACAATTGCGACATCATCCCCCTAAACTGCAGGCATCCACATTGCCCCCTGCACCTCTTTCGCAGTAACCTGTACATGCCGCCTTCGACGCCAACCTTCACCATCTGCACTTCCACATTGGTTCCTCGGATGAACGGCTCCTCTAGATGCAACACCATCGCGCATATCGAAGCATTCAAAGCAAATGCCCCCACATTTGATTCCTTTTTGCAACGCTCTACAAATAATCGTTTGTGTAGTAGGCAAAACTGCATAACGCATGTCCCTACATCCATCATCCGCAAAGCTTCTCCTCATTGATCCCATTTGTTTGCTAGCCCTGATTTGCCGTATATTCTATGACTTTATTCTACCTTAGCGGTCCCAAAATCGTTTCCGTAAGAACGCACGCCATCAGTCTTAAGTAAACCAACGACGCAATGTTCGGAGCAGACCTGCTTTGATACCACTTGTCACAGACCTAATTTTGTTACACCCAAACTAACTAGAACCGTGCAGCCTTAACGTTTTACAATTCCCTTCCCCATGAGAAAGCATTAAGTCAGCCTTTCCAACACCCACGAAAATACAACCTCTATGGTTAAATTATATGGTAACTTTGCGTAGGGGATTTAATGTACGAGATATAATGAAAGCAAGTTTGGGAGAATTCTCTTTGTAGAAATGAAAGGGAAAACTTTACAATCTATCAAGTGTTCATCTCACTTCACTCATGATTTATAAATGAACCCAACACCTCTATTCATAGGCAAAGTCTTGGAAAGGAAGTTGGAATCAATGGCCAAGATTTAATTGATCCAAGAGCCATCATTGGTTGCGAGTTGCATGCCACCTCTATGCAAGTTGCAATCTCCTTTGTACAAGTGGTAGCCAAATGTATATTTGCTTCCTCTACACCTCATTTTAAGTTGACATGTCCCTTTCATAGTAGTCAATTTGAACTTCTTCCTTCAAGCTTTGTTGTAGTCAAGTTAGATTTAGCTATTTCATACAAGTTGCACAAGTTGGCGTCAACATGGATCCAAAACAATCGGCTGCACTCCAAGGTATTTTTCTCCTCAAAATGGTGGTTTTTGACCTAGAAAATGTCATTTTTGGGCCTGCACAGCTTCCCGCGTCCCCTACCGCTGGTAGTTTCGTCCTGTCAAAGTGTCCTGTTTGCACTGTTTTGTAGTCGCTGTCGGGATGGATCGGCCGCGACCTATGAGGACGTAAGTGTGTGCTCTAAAATTCTCTTGCAGTCCCTTCAATAACCGATCTCCCTTATCCGCCATCTCCTCCTTGTTGTCCTTCTCCGATGACGGGCTCCAATGGAGTCTCCTGTTGGGGAATTCTATAGTAGGTGGAGTGCGGTGAGTAGAATGGTTGTGGAGTGGGGTAGAGTGTAAATTCATAGAACCTGTTTTAATTGAACCTTGGAATGTAGGGGGTGTGGTAAGTTTCTCATAATCATCTTCTAAACCTCTCTCTCTCCAGTACCATCTTAGAGCGATGACTTTTGATGAATGGCGACGTCTAAAACTTTAAATACGGCTCTCATGATTTCCTTAAAGTACGATTTCAATATATATTTTCAGCAAATTATCTTCTTCCATTCTGTTGAGCTTAGTTCCTTCATCATTCGGTTCCATATAAAAAGTTCAGTTCACCGTTCAGATATTGGGGTGTTACTTCTTTGCAATGAAAATCTTTCTATTCTATTAGACAATTCCTCGAAATCCTTAGGCGCTAGAGTGGGTAAAATGTGTCTTAAAGAGACCGTGATTTTAAATCAGTGAGCTCTTATTATCTTCATTTTCCAGCAAGCTGTATTCTTAGTTTTAATAACAATGTAAATTCAAATAACAATAATTACAGGTTCCAAATACGTACCGTATTTCTTCAGCAACTCTTTTACGTACAAAACCTGAGAAATCATGTAAATTGTCTCCAAACTGTAAATGATTCCTAAGCTTGAAATAATAAGGATCAGTAAAATATATACTGCAAACTATATTATGCTACAGAACAGAACCGGAAAATCAGAAAAAAATCTATTCAAATGCATTTTTTTATTACCTTAATATCTTTGTTTATTTTCAATCTTTCTGAATTCAATTTGGTCATCTTACAACATATATATTCTTAGCACAGATTACATGTTTACTTAATTTAACCCAGTAATCACTAACTTAAAGCACAATATAGTACATAGGAGGAGTTGAATACAAAAGTAAGAAAGTCAGCTATCTCAAATTAAGATCTTCTTCATCATCCAGATCTAAGTCACTTGAAAGCCTAATTTTCTTTCCATCCCTTGAGCCTGTTCTTCCTTTCTTTGGTTTTCCCCTGATGAAAGAACTCATATTATGCATTGTAGTTGGATCGGAAACAAGAAAACAAAAATAACCAGTGGAGAGATGACAACACAAACTATCTTGACATTTCATTTTAGCTTCCTCGAACTGTGTAAATATAAACTCATGCAATGATGAAAAGGTGGACTTACTGTCCATTACTGGCTAAGCCTCCACCCTTAGACCGACCTTGACCTATATCCAATCTTCCATCTAAGAACATGCAGGGAGAGAAGGTAAAACAACAGGGCTCAAAAAATGTCAAAAAGGAACAGGTAAAAAGGCAATAAAAATTGTTTATGTTGTCAATCCCGGGAACAAGTTACCTGGGATTAATTACACCTTTCCTCGTAGTAGTACCACAGAACAACTTTTAAAAAGCAAAGAAAACAAAAAGACTAACCTTCTCTTACAACTCTAAGCTCCTCTGCCTATACATTAAAAAGTGATCAAACAGGCAATGTCAAACCCGAATGGTTAATACCAAAAGCAGGCAACAATTAGTCCCTTACAACAGAAGGTAAATTTTTGAAAACAAGAAAGGTAAAGAACGTGAAAAACAAAGAATATTCTGAAGAATATTCATTAAAAGAAAAGAGTAACAACACTTTTATTGCTTACTTCCTCCAGTTTACCTACACTATCCTCATCGTCAAAGGGACGAAATGATTAATTTCATAAGCACAAGAGAAATGGAAGCCCATTTTATAACAGAGTGAGACAAAAAAATACATCACAAAACCACAAGGATAAGGACCATAAGGTGCTTCCTTTAAAAAAACGTACAGTATCTTTTGCATAAGGTAAATAATCAATGCATTCTGGGCATCACGCTTCGGGCTTTACCTAGATCAGTTAGAGTTCTCAAACACTATCATTTTCTGTAGAACAAATTCGTTTCATATTCTTACAGGAAATCGTTCTGCTAAAAAGTGATTATTAGCCACTGATGGAATAACACATCAAGAACTTTCATTTCCTAGGTTTAGACATAGTTTCAAAATATAAGTTTCCACATAAATAGGATTATACATGACCAAACTTTTAGCTATTCAGACAAGAACTTGTACTCCAAAATGGATATACGATGTATCAACAAACTTGTTTCAGGAATTACACACATGGTCAAGCATTGGCTGAGAGTACTTAGGTTTTGAGACTTCAGATTTTAGTCAAACCCTTCTTACTCTTGATAAGAATATTTCCAGAAAATGAAAGTTACTCAAACAAAACACTCAAAACAAGATATCTAAGACAGAAAGGTCTACTCTACATAAAAATGTTAGGATCTTGCACATACTGCTGGTGAGGTAACTGAGGACAATGAAAACACCCGATCTTCAAGCTGAAACTTTCTGGATCTTTTTAAGCTGAAACACAATGTAAGAAGAGTTATATATAAATAAATCTCTAACAAACATTGGATATCAACAATATTAATACAACTTTTTTGCTGAAACAATGCATTATCGCGTATTATCTTGTCCTCCATCAAATTGAACAAATAATGCCAGACCTATCAAGTTAATATGTAGTGCTTGTGGCTCTGCATATGCCATGAGGTGTCTGATGAAGTGACAAAAAGGAAGAGGGATTGATTGGCCAAATTCCATTTCTTCATAGATTTTATCTCAAATATTGCAAAAAAATTAAATACAAGTGTGTGCGAGCGAGCGAGAGAGAGAGAGAGATTTCAATGGTGGATAGGATCTCTTACACCAGACTTTTTCATAAACATTGCTTTAATGGATCATGCCGAACATGAAAAAAATAGAAAAAAGAGAACGAAAACAATTGGACATCAATCAAATAAAATGCCACAAAATTCAATTAACTGTCCGATATCTAGCGTATGAGAAATTGCTCAATGCAATAACCAATACTCTATATAAACATGTCAATACCCTAAAGAATACCACGACACACTTAACAATTGGTTTTATTTCGCAATCAATTTCCTAATAATACTATCTGAGCTTTCCATCACTCAACACTCCCGAAATAATCGTCAGTGACTATTAAATTAAGCATCCATGTAATAAATTATGTCTGTTCCCTACAGAATACTTCTCTGCTCACGCAAGCAAAAACAAGCACTTTCTTAGCACTAGGACTATGATTAACAGTAACTAATTCACCACCAAGGAGTCTAATGCACATAAATATATTCTCTTATGTTCAAAAGCATTAGTTCACTAGAAAGTGATTCAGCAGTTCTCTATCAAGGATAATGAATATATATTTACTCTAATATTGAACAAGTTTTTTATTAGATCCAAAATAAGTTTCTACTATATATGAATAGCGATAACCCTCCCAACAGGTTCTGTGATTTTGAGAACAAAGACACCAATTCTAATTGCTCAAGCCATGCGAAAAATTTGAAAAAACTAATACAACAAGAACTCAAGAAAGTTAAAGACAATCATCGGTGATCAGAAATTAATTTTCTGCAATGCCTGTTCTGATTATCCTTCTGACCACTTTATATCGCATTCTAAAAATTGAGTGTCCAAAAAATTTTGTGTCAATTATAATTGAGTTATCCTTTGAAGGATAGATTAGATAAAAATTAATTAGCATGACAACAGATCAATGAAAGCATTTAGCTCAAATATGCTTTGATATTATGTTGATTACTTCATTACCACTACGTTATGCAAGAATCCAACATCAGCAAAGTCCAGTGCAATTAGATCCTTCACAACTACAACACGTTGTGCATGAATCCAATTTTAACAAATAAATTAATTACCAAGGAATATAAGAAATAAATAGATCCCAAAATATTAATGAAAAAGCAAGAAAATGTGTATGAGTTCACATACTTAGCAGTATTTTTTGTTGAAGAAAGAAATCCATCAAAGCCTTTCAACGCATTCCCAAGAGTGCTTGTTTCCTGTAAATAACTCGTCTCTAATTCATATACCTGCAGCAAACAGTATCATTGATTCAAAAAGGAAATAATACAATTTGATATCCAATATTTACAACTAAACAGAAAATTGAAATACTGAAACAAATTAATTCCAATACAAGTAAAAATATAAAACAAATACACCCTGAAAATTCAAAGACATTAAATATTTCAATACAACTATTTGCTGATTATCAACAACAGCTTACAATAAGAGATTAGACACTAAATTAAAAATGCTCAAAGTACAATAAATTACCAAATTATGCAGAAAACAACATTTTTAAAACAAACGTACAAATTCTCAGGAAAAAAAAAAACCAATACCAAATTACACAGAATGGTACTAATACACATGATTAGAAAAGTACCTGTTTTTCAACGTTCCGCAGTTCTTCTTGAAGCTTTTCTCGCTTATGCAATAAAGAGGAAAGCATGGCTTTAGGATTATTTGAACCTCTGTGCCCTAAAAATTTAGAAAAACTAAATTCAGCATAAGTTTAACGGTTTGATTGATTGGGAAATGGAAATTTGTGAAAAGTACTGTTTATTACTGATATAATTTACCTTGTAACTCCATGTTCGCGCTAATATTTTTTCCTATTCTTTTGCCGAATTTGGGGTAACGATAATTTGAATTTTGAAGTGCGTATACAAATGGAGGTGGATAAGGATATAAACTATTATAAAGGGATAAATATTCTCATATTATTTAATTTGTTTTTTGTATTTTAGAAAAATCACTTAGAAATTAGGGAAATTGCAGCAGTGGTCCCAAACCTTTGAATTTTTCAATTTACCCCAGCATTTCATTTGTGTCATCCACAATCCCAATCCTTTCAAAATTTGCACATGAAATCCATTCAATCAATTTGACTATTAATTGACCAAAAACAATAAAAATTTGACCAATTTTGACCAAATTGAAAATGATAAAATGGTATATTTATATTTTTCCACAAAAAACACAATTATGATAATTAAATCAAAAATTAAAATAACAAAATTAAAATAAAATCTGCACCCCACTCCCAAATCCCACCCCCTACCCCTCCACCCAAAGTTCTTCACCATCATCATCATCATCATCATCATCATCATCTTCTTCTTCTCATTATCATTCTCCTTCTCCTTCTTCCCCCACCCCCAATATTGAACAAAACCATAGGCGCCATCACCACCTTCTTACCCAACCATTCTTCATTTCCCTCCATTTTTCCCTCCAAATTGAATCCATCTTCTTCCGCCAATTTTCATACGTCAAACTTCAAAATTGCTTGACAATTTGATGAATGGATTCCGATAGCGTAAAGCTAAACTGGAAAACAGAATTCATATTGGATTCTACAAATTGTTGGGTTTTCAATTTCGGCTCAATATTTCAATTGGGATTTCCTTTGACGAAGAGCTATCGACAAAGACCACAAAATAGCATTAAACACATTAATGAGGTATACAACTATAATAACTGTTGGAAAATAATTAGTTGCAGTAATTTGCAGAAAGTAAAACTTATCGTCTGATTGAGTCTTATGACAACACGATATCCTAAAGTGAAATTGTTCGTCGTTCACTACTGCGACCACTTTAGACAATAACTCCCAAAATACAACGGTCGAATCACTTGTGCAACAATCACAAATGATTTTCAGAACTCCCAAGTGTACTCCAGAAAATATATAAATCTGAGAATAACTCTCAAGTGTACTCTAGAAAAAATGAACAAAAAATAATATCAAGTATATGAAAAATCATAGTATTTCATTTTTTGAAATTTTTTTCCAAATAGCGGACATTTGTTTATATAGTTACAAAAGTGATAATTGTAATCACGATATTTTTCCACAACCATTCTTCATTTTTCTCAATTTTCCCTCCAAATTGAACCTATCTTCTTCCACCAACTTTCAGATGTCAAACTTCAAAATTGCTTGACAAGTTGAGGAATGGATTCCGACAGCGTAAAAGCGAAATAAGAAAACAAAATGCATATTAGGTTCTAGAAATTGTTGGATTTTCAATTTCTGCTCAATATACCAATTCGAGTTTCATTTGACGAAGAGCTGTTGAAAGAAGACCACAATAACAACATTAAACGCATCAATGAGGTAAACAACTATAATAATTGTTGGAGAGTAATTAGTTGTAGTAACTTGCAGAACAGTAAAATGTAGAAAGTAGAACTTAACGAATGATTGAGTCTCGCGACGGCATGATGTTTTAAAGAGAAATTGCCCGTCATTCACTGCTGTGACATCTTTGGATAATCACTCACAGAATACAATGATCGAATAACTTATGCAGCATTCACAAATGATTTCAGAACTCTTAAGTGTACTTTAGAAAAAAGAATAAAATAATATCAAGTATGAAGAATTACAGTATATAAAAAATGATATTTCATTTTTTTGATTTTTTTTCCAAATAACGGACTGCGTTTATATAGTTACAAAAGTAATAACTGCCTCCACCATGATTGCAATTTTTATGGGTTGTTAATAACAGCCCAACAATCGTATTATTGGCTAGTTTGACTAGTAAATAAATAAATTCGAAAATGATTAAAATAAATACAAAAATATTCTTTTAATCAGGAAACCTAAGATCCCAAGGTCCAATCATAAACATTTTAATAATCATGTAGACTATGAATCGAACCTCCTACCTCCAACACAAATTCCACACTTTTTACCAATTGGGCACTTTATCTAATATGATTATTTCTTTCAAGTAATATATTTATCATGCAGGCTTAGATGTCTATAGACTTGAACCTTGGCTTTGTATATTCTAACAAGTTTGCTAACTGTAGAACGAACTATGTCTTGAATTATGCAATTGTAGTTGCAAACTGAGACAATAGATCACACATATGACTTTTAAAATAATCATTGAGTTCTTGCGATTATGTTCATTTCGCCTAAGAACTTTTTCGTTTCTTTGAGTGCTCTAGAGAATTAGCCTCAGTTCTCATAGGAAGCAGCCTCACTTCCACACTCAAATAGGTACTTCTATCAAGGGTGCAGTGTATCTAAACATCCCACCGTATAACAACCATAGTGAGCATTAAGAGCATTAATTCATCATCTAATCAATACAGTTGGTACTACATATCATAGGAAGGGGTTTGAAATAAATCCAATGTAGTACCCCTACAGACCACTCCAATAACTTTATTGTCCCATTAAACCTTGTCCGTGGGGGATCTTCAGTCGCAATGTTAGGTTACCATTATAGGTGATCTAGCTTGTAATAGGCTTTAGCCCCATCCCACTCGACGTTTTTCGAACTAGCTCTCTTGCTAATATTTTGATTAATGGGTCAGAAATATTATCACTTAACTTTACATAGTCAATAGCTAAACCCCATCCCCAAGCAGCTGATGCACAGTACGGTGCCCCCTACGAATATGTCTAAATTTTCTATTGTAGGGTAAATTTTGAGATCTTGAAATAGCTGCTTGACTGTGACAATAGGGAGAAATAACTAGAAACATTTTAGACTGTTGACATATGATTAGTTCCACTTGTTTTGATTATAACAAACAATACACTTATGATTTTAACATATCTAGTTTCTTGAGTTTT
>CAIGRT010229833.1:0-27549 GCA_903798405.1 Fraxinus platypoda
CATTCTCGATTGGGCTTTTATCCTGTTCTCTTTGACCATATTTCTTCTCATGGGCCGTTGCTTCTTTTGGGCCACTTCCATTTTTGGGACGTCCTCTTGGGTTGTCTCCTCCCTTGGGCTATTTGAATTGGGCTGCATATTTTGGGTGTCAACAGCTTTACACAACTTAGTTTGGGAAGGATTGTAGACCGATTGCAAATAAAATTCTGCTCCTGAGTAAGTTCTATGACTATAAATACAAGTGGTTAGCCTCCGTGTAATGAACATGCGCTCTAGGCCTAATAAAACTTTTCTAATTCACTGGCTCGTGCTTTAGTTCACTTTGAAATCGATCAATCTCCAGTGGCAATGCTCTTGATGCTTTGTGCTTTTGTTGATTTCAATTGAAGGGGTCATTTGCCTAGTTGACCAACTTAGTCACACACTATGAAATGCGGTATATTTTGATACGAGTGTTATATTTCCTGTAATTTTCCTTGTCGTTCTTAGGTTAGTCAGTAGAACCTGCTAATCATCTGATGTGGTTGAATGTTTTGAAATTGCAACTGGTAGAACTTGACTTTTTACCTGACTATATTATTTGTCTTCTTTCAGTCAAAGAGAACCACAGAAGAAGAGGCCATGGTGAAGCGTTGCTTAAAGCAGCTATACAGAAATGCAGGACTAGAAATGTTCACCGCATATCACTTCATGTAGATCCCTCTAGAAGCCCAGCTATGAGTCTTTACAAGAAACTTGGCTTCCAGGTGGATAGTCTGATAGAGGGTTACTACTCTTCAGATCGGAATGCCTATAGAATGTACTTGGATTTTGATATGGATTAGCAGAATGAAATCACAAAGTTTTTTTAGCAGCATGGCGCAATTGCTGTGGTTAGCAAAATCCAGTGACATTGGATACACGCTTTTGGACTTGAGCAGATCAAAACAAGCATTGCCACAAGGTCAACTCAGAAAATGACGATGATTGGATTCGGTGTATGATGTTATGCGTCCTTAAGTCCCTTTCGTCTGTATTCATTAAACAGCATGCTGTGATATGTATTAATGCTCCATTATGTTTTCTATGAATAATCATTTTGGATTTTTATTTATATGGAATGTATTGTAATCTTTCAATTAGTAATAGGCCTTTAGTGCTTACCCTACTACACTATATGAAGGACATTTGTTTGGCTTACATCCTTTGATCCAATTGTTAGCGGAGGATATGCATTTCTTGAAAAGGGCAAGTCTATCGACAGGTGATATACAATCCATCTGTTTTACGATGATATTCTCTCGTTTTTTTTTCTCTCTCTCTTTTTTCTTTTTTGGCCAAAGCAATAAATTCTTGTTATTTCAGCAAGATATATAATCGACATGTTTCTAGCCTTATTTAGGTATTTCCTCCTGTTTCTTTGAAACCAAACAACATTGTATGCGGACGATATTGTTAGTAGTACTTTGTTAATCCTGTTAGCTGATGTTTTTTAGTTCAATCTAATACAACAATGTCCCAACATGACAGTATACGGCCACTGTAATTTTTACTCTAGGAAACCTCAAAACTTCTGTACCCTATGTTGAAAACTAAAAAAGTGCATCAGAAGAAAATTTGCTCCATAGAATCATCTGATCCTTTATAAAGATTCAGTCATGGCAGGTCTCTTATGCAGCATTAGATGTTGACTGAACTGGCCTTATAGTATTATAACGGGTCAAAACTTGCTGATCTCCTAACTTCTAAAATATGTCACTTTAGTCATTGAACTTATCACCAAATCTGTTTATTTGACTCACTAAATCTATTAAATGGACTCATAAATATGTAGATAATGACGAAAATGAAACAACTTGACAAGTTTGGTGATAATCTCAGTTAACAATAAATAAATTGCGACTTGACACATTTCGAGAGTTTGATAACCATCTATGCAGTCAATTTGTTTGTTACTTTACATCTTTTCATCTTAGTTACTTTGAGGAGGAATTCTATAGATGAAATAATTAAGTCATAATTCTGGGTAGTTGCAAATTTTACGATGAGCATTTGCTTTCTTGTTTCTATTTGTAACTTCAAGTGCTTGTGTCACATGAATACTGGTGTAATAATTAAATGAAATATGTATCCTCCACATTCTTTCAAAATTCATTTTCAACTACACACTCTTCAATAAAATAATATTTTTCATCACATCCAAAACTTTTCCTTATTTTTTAATCACATATTTTTCATCACATCACTATTTAAAATGCATTCTTCCCTCAATAATGTGCATCAAACACCCCGTAATATACATCTCTTTAAATTAATATTATAATAATTACTAAAATTTTATGAAATTGATCGCGTATAAGTATAATTTAATATTTTCAGTATCTAATAATTAATAAAAATATTAAAAAATAGAAAAATAATTAGTAGAATTAACTATTAAAGAATTATTTATCTGAGCAGCATGATATTTCTAGTTGTCCTGCTCTCGACTTGTATACTTCTCGACCTGTATACTTCGAAGTAGCTTATGAGCTACAACATGAGTGAAATTTGAAGGCCAAAAAGAGTAATGCATGAGAAAGGGACATTTAATTTATCTTTGTTAGATAAAAAGGGGTTATCATCCATATTTTTTTCGAATTACTATTCATGATGGTCTTGTAACGATGCAATTGCTATGAGATCTTCATCAAGTATTTTCTCATGGACTATGTTGCTTCTTCTCTCTAAATTAACGGACATTGAGTGATGAATTGAAAGTTGATCATGTTGGTTGCAAGTTCTTGTTCCATTGTTTATTAATATGAACTCTTTTCAATTTTTTGATTTTTCACTTCAAAGAGACACGTGTGCTTAAAGCAAGTGACTATTGTTGTGGCATTAGTAAATATACATGAAATCTTTTTAAGAAGATGTTTTATAAATTAATGACCTGCACTCATTAATAAATTATTGTGCAACTTATGAAGCTGAATTAGAGAGGGAGGCCAGATTGAATGATGATTTCTTATAGATTGGTGTAATACATGGCTTTTGACTTTTTATTAGAGATCTCAAGATGGGGGCCAATCTAAATGGCCCGCTTTTATTCGGGCCCATTATGGGTCTTAATTGGCAAGTATAAAAGTATAAGGAAAGAATACATAATTACAAAAATTTAAAGATACACTTTCAAAAATAAGAAACTTGTGAAAAAGTTCCAAAAGTAAATGTAACCATAATAGGTCGATGTCACAATAACACACAATTATGGCCAAATTCACAAATTGCAAAAGGTAACAATCGATGCACAAATTGTGAGTAACAACAACAAATTTAGTTACAATCATACATTTTTTAGTTCACATATTATTTATTGATCACAAATTATCTATTTTATTGATCAAATATTATTTATTTGTCACAATCACCCAATTAATTGATCACAAATGCTTTTCATCCATCTCAGCCACTCCACCACCATAACCACCATCACTTGCAACTCTACCACCATCGGCATCGGCATCATCACCACTCCACCACCACTAACAACCACCAACAAAAATCACTGCAAAACTCTAGCTAAATAGATTGAAAGAGGAAAAAACCATCTCAAAATCCAAAAACCATCGTCGTAGAGGTGATGGCACTGCAGGCAGCATCGATGCTTCGTGCAGCGTTGTCATGCGATGGTCTTGCATGCGGTGAGAAGTTCTGTGATCGAAGAATGAAGAAGGTGGGAAGTTTTGTGACTTGATTTATGAAAGAATGAAGTTAAAATCTAATTTTTGAATTGATAAGTTCAAATATAGGGCTAGGTGTGATTTTCACTAAATATAATGTGAATCTAATTTAGTTCGTCTTCCAAATCTAAAGACTGGACTTACTCACAAGCCGTTATTATTGTGATTGGGCTAGTCTAACTTGTTTTGTTTCACTTATTTCTCTTTATTTAAAAAGTTAACGCGATCTAAAATTGTCATAATAAAAAAGAAATATTCTCATTGATGTGTTTATGATTAGATCGTAATAATATAGGTGTTGACCTCGAATTGTGATCAACAAATTTCTATTGCTGAAGCAGGATTTTCTTCTCCCAAACTCACTTATTCTATGCTCAATCAGGAGCAAGAAGAGAAATGGTTATTTGAAATGAAGATATTCATATTTTGCATGCCATTCTTGGTTCCTGGATATGCCTATTCATATATTTCTAATGAGGTATTGTGGGTAATTAAGTCATTTTCGCTAATGACGCATGACAATCATTGATTTGTTTACTTCTAATAATTGTATTTTATACACTTATCTATGTCATTAAATATAGACATTTATGATTATTTTTGATGAATAATATCTTAATCTTTTGTATATATATATTTTTTAGGTAAAACTCATTGGTTGAAAGCAAATTTGGAAGAAATGAACGAAAATCGACGAATGAGAATTTTAAAAGTTTAGGGACAAAATTGCAAATATTCAAAAGTTTATTTTGACCATAGAACGGCGATTGAAGCCTACATAGAACAATTGAATATAATTGAAAGACGAATAACCAAGATTTCATGAAAAAGGACTCGAATTGAACCGAGGAAGAAAAATGGTGACCAAATTACACAATCTCAGAACATTTTACTCCATGTGATTGTATGGAGTAATTCCCCTGCGATCGCAACCCCTAGATTTAAAATAATCAAGGCCAAATTAGTTGGCCGATGCATTCACAAGCAGAAACCTTAATTTCGACCAAACATTGAGTTTCCTTATTCGATCAAAACTCCGTTTGAAAACTAATTTTGACATGATTCTTAACCTTATTTTGATCTTTTTAAGTACATAACTTGGGTAACCATAAAGAAAATCTCTCATACCTCTCTTATATCAATTCATATCATAAAATCTTACAAGGAGATGGACCGATTCACCACAAATTGAAGAGAATAACAAGTTTAGCAAGCGGACTGAATCAATAAATATCAAGAACTTGATTCCATATATTGTATGCTTTGTTGAATTATTTAATTTTTTGATCACCAATTAGGTTGTTTATTATGTTTATGGGAGGTTTATAATAGGTCTAGAACTTTGTAAGATTAATATGCGGGCAATACATGCTGGGAAGAACATGTATAGCGTGTGTAATCATCTAAATAATCATGTGTATTAATTCGTTACTTTTCATATGAATTCGGAATAGAAATATGATCACGTCGTGCTTAGAATATGTTTACCTTGAGAAAGATAGTTAGATAAAATTGGATTATCGATTATCAAGACTACACAAATCACACTAAATTACATAGGTAAAGAATACAAAACATCTTTAGACAATTAGTAGATTAATTTAGATACAAACAAATAAATCACTTTTGTATTACGTTCCATTCCAATTTGATACCAAACTATTACAATTCAATTTAAGATTTATTCATGTGGATTCAGATCATGTCTTGAATAGACAAGCATATAATCTCTCGTTAATCGAAGGTACTGGAGTATATGTTTCACCGATATCTAATGTTTTGGTCCCGGATTATACTGATAATGACTAACAATATCCACAGCATAACAAATATCTGATCTAGTGCAAAGCATATCATACATGAGGCTCCCCACAATCGAAGCATATGGAACCTTCTTTATGTAATCTATCTTCGTTGAAGTCTTGGGACAATGCTCCTTAGATAGATTAATTCCATGTCTAAAATGAAGTTATCCCTTTTCAAAATTTTGCATTGTGAATCTACATAATATCTTGTCAATATATGGAACTTGGAATAATGCTATCCGTCTATTTTTCATGTCTCATAAGATTCGGATTCCCAAAACAAAACTAGCTTCTCTCGAATCATTTATATCAAACTATTGTGACAATCATTTCTTTACAGATGACAATGTCCTTATATCATTTCAAATGAGTAAAATGTCATCTACATAAAGCATCAGAAAACTACTTTCTTTCCTTGTATACACACAATGTTCATCGAGATTTTGGTCAAAACCATAGGTCTTAATGGATTGATCAAATCTTACATTCCAATATATAGACACTTGCCTAAGTCCATAAATGGACGTTTGCAACTTGCAAACTTTCCTTTCATGACCTTCTTTCACGAATCCCTTAGGTTACATCATGTAGACGATCTCGTCAAGACGTCCATTTAAAAATGTTGTATTGACGTCCATTTCCCAAACCTCGTAATCATAATGAGCGATAATAGATAAAAGGATTCGAATAAATTTAAGCATGGCAATCATTGATAAGGTTTCTTCGTAGTCGACACCTTCTCTTTGGGTAAAACCCTTGTGCACTAGCCTTGTTTTGAAGGTTTCAACATTTTCATCTATATCTCTTTTCCTTTTATAAACTGCACCCTGTAGGTTTGACCCCATTAGGTGCATCCACAAGATCTCAAACCTTGTTGAATACATAGATTTCATCACCAAGTTCGTGACATATTTCTATGATTTAAAGTCTACATCGTCTATCGCTTCTTTAAAAGAAGTGTGATCTTCTTCTTGCTAAAAAAAAATCGCCTGATAGGACTTTTCATAGAACAACTACCTAGAAGGTGGTCTCACAACCCTCCCACTACGAGTTATGGTTGAAGGTGCCTAATCATGTTGTCTGACCAAAGGTCCTTCCTCTCCTCCCATTGCTTGGTCATGTCCTTGGTTGGTACTAAAGTCCTCATTATCCCTATCGTGAGGGGCATGTGGAGGTGTAATAATGAGTGCCTCATTCTCTAATACCTCTGGTTCTGTTTGTCCATGAGGTTCTGTGGGCATCACTTGCTTACTTACCTCATTAGCAACCGTTGGTTTCGTAGCAGGTTCCAATTCATCATTATTTGATTCTATGCATAAATCTAGAACATGGTTGCTTGAACCATGTTCTAACACCTTTTTCAAGAGCCACATATGAGGATACCTAACCCAGGACCAGAGATCATGAGAACTCAATGGGAAAAACGAATCATATGGTGGTTGCAAAGAAATGCACTATTTATGAGTGCATTTATCGTGAAATGTTGTTTGGAGGTCGAATTTTCTTTTAAAAAAAACTTTTAATGAGATCTATAGCTCTTATGAGTGGGGTGCAAAAATTACGGGACTGTTGATAGATTTCACCTATATGAGTATGGAAGTGGGGCCGCTTATTATGAAAGTGGGCTTATTTTTAAATACACTCATGAAACTGGAATAACACAAGGCTGTAACGTGTTGGTTATTAAAGCTCATGTCAATACCTAGATTATCATGTGTGGAAAATAATTCTTTATTTCTCTTGAGTAGTCATGGTACATCGTTGAGCACCATATTGACTATGGAGTAGAGGTTTTTGTTTCACTAAGTGAAGGTTCAATGCAGAGCACACCTTCATAATGCATAATAGCCTATCTTTGCCTGGTAATCTTTCTGCATGTTTTATATTAAAATTGTTGCAGAAGCTTGCTCCAAGATCTTCAATTCGATGAGTTTCGGGTTCAGTTTCACATTACCTTTCTATACCAACAACCAATACAAAAGTTCCGACCCAAAACCAATATATTTATCTTGGTTGCTTATCAATCTCACCCATAAAGGAAAAGAAATTGGTGTTGATTTGTAGCCACAAAGGTAAGAAGAAAACCAATGGAAGAAGGCACAAAGAAGAGACCAAAATCAAGAAGGTAGCCACCAGTTTTGGAGCACAAAGCAAACAGTTTTTTCTCTTTTCTCACAGCCATGTTTTCTTCTCCAACAAACACAAATCACACACAAAAAACGGCTAGACAACTATATATATGGATATAGGTTAGGATTTAGTTGGACCAAGAGAAAGGTTAAATTGACCAAAACTCAAGAGTCGTTCAATAGGTGAATATATGGGTCGTGAGCAACATTAATTATTTAAGCTACTTCCAATGGTCTATATTATTTTGGAGTCAAGCTTTTAGACTTGATCGTTGGTAACCAATTCACCATCGGCTAAGGCCTGTGAAAATATAATCCGACATTTTACATCATCGTCCGGGATTTATTGGGTATAAAAACCTAACAAATATCCACATTGATACACAATCAACCTACAAGCAAACAAAATACAAAGTTTATACTTACATAATCAAGGCAATCAATAAAATTGAAATCACAGACCTTACCTCGTATTTGGACCCAAAATAAATATCTTATGCGCTCCATGTACTCAATAAGCTAGGTAAAAAAAACCAAATAGAAACAAGTAATCACAGTAATTAATCAAGAGCATATCATGTAATGAATATATAACATAGAATAACGTAGATCTTTTCAAGCATGTTCACACAACAACAAACTAACACCAAGTTAATTAATCAAACGGCCAACACATATGCAACAAATGATAAATGATCCCACGAAAAGATCTCACTACACTTATCCTATCCCATTTTATATTGTTCTCACCTCAAGAACATATATCTCATCTCATCGCCCACCATGCTTATTAGATAGATTACTAAACAATTTCTAATTGGTAAACCACAATAGATCATGAGTCAGTGGGATAATCATCTATCACTATCTTACTTCTCTCAACTTAAGCGGATAATGCGTCTCTACCTAACAAAAGTGATACAAGTATCACTCTCACCTGATCAGGGTCTTCACAGATAAAGGATTCCAGACATTTAATTATCTCACCACTCGTGAACCAAATGTCATCTCTCCACATTCCCCAGTCTCGGTACATACCACCAATGCACCCTCAGGCATCTATACTCCAACATTACTAAAAGACACACAACATTCTATTGATGCATCCCAACCAGCTATGCATGCAAACACATTACACCAAATAATTGGATTACTTTCAAATTCATGCAAATGTACATATGAAACATATTGAAATGTAATATATAACCATGAAACAAAATTAAACAATTACACACATGCAAAAAGGATTACACACAGATGTACATGTAGTAACTAGGTTTACTCTCAATAAAGCTCACTAGAGTCATCACTCGACCCAATAGCCACATTCGCCTCACCTCACATCTTACCCTTTTGCTTATCCTCCATCTTAGGAATGTCTCTCATAAAGTGTCCAGTTTTACCACAGCTATAACACCACTTACCACTGGACTTGTCCCTACTCTTGCCCTTCTTCTTATCACCATCATCACTCGAGTTACTACTATCTTAAGTATTACCTAGACTCATTTGCTTAAACTTTATTCACCGATCATCATATGTACCTCACCACTCCTCTTATCATATTTTTCCACATTAATCTTCATCTCCTTACTCTTAAGGAAATCTATAACAATCTTGGGTGTTAAAGTGTCCCTACCTACTTAATTGCATTATTAACCTCCCTATACGAGTCAGACATAGAATTGACCAAAATAATGGCTTTATAGGTTTCACACATATTTTCATCACAATTACCAATATCTTGAACAACATTGTTAAAAATCTCCAAATTGTCATCAAGATTCTCTGAAGTGTCCATTTTAAAACTAAAAAACCTTTTGAGCAAGTATAACTTATTAGGAGTAGATTTAAGCAAATATAAGTCTTCCAACTTTTTCCAAAGTTCTTTTGTGGAATCAAGTTTTATAATGTTTTTCAAAATAGCACTAGATAGGTGTAAAATAATTGAAGTATAAGCAAGTTCATCATATTATTCTTTTTGTACTTCTATCAAATTTGCAGAAAATTGTTATCTATGACTTTAAAACTTTTTTTAAACCAAAATTCCCTTCATCTTTTGTTGCTAAATTAAAAAAATCTCATTTTCCATTGAAAATTCTCACTTCGAAATGTGAAGACATTTTGAAAAACGGAACAATAAAAAATTCACAATTAAATCACACAAATAATCTTAAAGTCACAATATACACCGTTCTAAATTCACAGACTTTCGTGAGATTCAGATCTCAGAATCAAGAGAATTGTCAAACGGGTAAAGTTCAAGTATTTTAACGGAATGTCCAATGCAACACAAAGGTATGTGTAACACCTTCAAATCTAGAAACCTAGATTTGGAAATATTATCATTAATTTTCCTAAAATCATAAATACGGAAAAGTGATTATAAATTTTTCTTTAACATAAAAATATTAACGACTTTCACTTAAGGAAAGAATATTAGAAAACTTTTATATTTAATAAATATATAAGATAATCAAATAAAATGTTAAACTTATTTCAAACTGAGTGAACATTAAATGTATTAGTACTGAGTCCATCTCACCACAAGTTATCATCTCAAATAATCTTGTTTTTATCATCTGAAAAATGGGGAAGGATAATGTGGAATGAGCTAACGCTCAGTAAGCAGACCTCATACATATGATGCATGTTTATGATATGCATATGAATTACTTTAAAATAAAAGTGATTTCTAAATATATATTTCATTTTTTTTAACAACCTTAACATTAACGTCGTGAACTCAGTTGATGTATTGCATATAGCCAATCAAAATGTAGTGGGCCATGTTATTTGGAACCCAATCGAATCTACTGGTAGTACCACAAAGTCGTTTACATTAATGTTAACATTGAACATTGATCGGGTGTGCCGGTGCCCCACACCCCATTTTCTACTCACACCTTCATGGCATAGACATGCACCTCGTAACAAAAACATTCGGGATGCATATCTTTCTAAAATATTACTAAACTTACTGACATTTGAAAACATTTTATCTGTTGAAACTTCATGTATGCTTATGGATGCATTGACATGTATAAATATGCATGAAACATTTATGAGATAAAACTTAATAATCAAACATCACATTCATACAAAGACAATTAAGATAACACATTTTTAAGACTTTTAAGATTTTTTTTTTTAATAAATGAAAATGAGGGAATGTTTCTTGAAATGTTAGCAATTTACGTTTAGAATTGCAAGTGGAAATGTCCTTAGCCGTCCATGAAATCAATGAAACAAAAAAAATCCTAGATCATTATCATTTATTAACCAAAAAATAATAATAAACTCTTAAAAACTCATCATCATCATATTATTTTTATTGTTATTAATTCATTATTATTATTACCCTCACTTAAATGCACCTAAGTCCAAACTATTACACGTACAAGTTCATATGCAATGCTAAAACAAAAAACTTCATTGATGAGTAGAATAATTAAATTATATTTGTTACGTCTCGCCACCGAGGCTACAGTCAAAGTGCCACATCCCAATCCACGTGGAAAGAAAAGTCAACAGAAACTCAATCGGTCAAATACAAAGAAGTCAATTAAAGGCTGAAACTCCTATGCCGAAGCACTTCCTAAATGGTTGAAACTGTTCAGCTAAAGTGCTACTTAAGAAATCAAAGGAGAAGCCTAAGCTCTTTACATAGAAAACCACAAATATGAAGCTCCCTCTGGCAAAAGTCTTTAGTTCTTCTGAAGTCCCTGAATCTGAAGCTATTTCTTACAAGATTTATACACAACTTTAGGAAAGATTGATGTAACATTTGTAATAAATAATG
This sequence comes from Fraxinus platypoda, assembly GCA_903798405.1. Lineage (NCBI taxonomy): Eukaryota > Viridiplantae > Streptophyta > Magnoliopsida > Lamiales > Oleaceae > Fraxinus > Fraxinus platypoda. The sequence continues at coordinate 11,438 of CAIGRT010229833.1, forward strand.
TCGGGTGTGTCAGCCTAATGGCTACGGCGGCTGACCCGTTATCAATGTATTTATTGTATGGTAGACTTAGTGACGCGAGGCTTCAGTCAAGGAGATGATACCACGTGATTCTAATCCAACGAACAACAAGTCGGCCAGAACTCTATAAATAAGTGGTCTTTGTTAATTGTAAGGGGCTTTTTGAGATCTGGAGAGGATAATTGGCATATTGATTATAATGCATAAGAAAACACTCAAGAAAAATACTCACAAGAAACCTTTTTGCTTGTTCTATATTTATTAGTTTGATTTTCTAGTTATTTACGCTTGGTCGGTGATTGTTTGTTAGTGCAATTATCCTAATCACTACCATTGGTGCTCAAACACTTTTTTCTCTCTCCATAAAGCATCTCCCGCATTCACGTTTTATCCTTCTCTCCCCGGTACTTAGGTCAAAATGTATCGGAACTTGCTTGAGTTGGCGTGAGTGGGCCCGATATCTGTTGTCCACGTATGTGTTATGTTTTTCGGGGTCAACAATATTAATTGCCTATAAATGAGTGAGCAAACAACAGATTATAAGTTAGGGGATTAAATTTGTACAATTCTGTTTAAATATTTCCATCGTCCAAATGATATACAATGTAATTGTTTGACACTCATTTTCTTCTCATTCTCATTCTTATTTTTTTTTTCTCATTTTTTATTTCAACCACACATTCTATCAATAAAATAATATTACACGTAAACTCAAAAATTCTCCTTATTTTTTAATCACGCATTCTTCCATCAATCACTATTCCAGAATTTATTCTTTCTTCAAAGTGGGTGTCAAACACATCCAATATATCTAAAACAATGTATACAATGTTTTCAAATAATAGACAAGGTTGAAACCCGATTGACTTGATAAATGTTTGGGCTGACCTTACCAAATTACGATAAAGTAAGCATTGGAATAATTAATGTTTGAAAAGTAATATAAATGATTTTTAAGTCCCAACATAACAGAAACTATATTTCGTATTATTATTAGCCTTGATAACTGAAATATTATTAAGTATTCAACCAATTAACAAGATTAATTTCGAAATAATAGTTTACCTAAATCAATTTAAAGGACCTCAAAAAAATTAATTACATAATTAGAAGGGAATAGCTATAAGTTATATTTTTATAAAGATTGTTGCATAAAATACATAATTCATCTATTTCATTATTCGTTTATCTTTTAAGGGGATAAATTATCACTTAGAAATACATATGATACAATAGATTCATAAAAATGGTCGAACCAATAATTAAAATTCGCAATTTAATATTGAGCATGGCAGGTCAAGAAAATAAAACATAGTGCTCGGATTTCATCTATAATTCTTTATTAAAATAAATGAAGGAATAATATCATGAAGATATGCATAAATGTGTATATATATTTCCTTATACAATTTCTTATGTGTTTCTGAAACTACGAATATGTAGACGATATTTCATATGATTCGGTCAAATATAGTGGTATGAAACCTAAATACAATCTACCAAGTAATGGCAAAGTAAGATATAAATTCTAATATCTTATCATGATGTGCAAGACCTAATTCTAGAAGATGAATGATTTTATTTCTTTTAATTTTGCATTGTAATTGTGTGCAAATAGGAAACTTTTGACTACCAACCTAATGGGATCTATTTTGTGCCAAATTGTGACTTAGAAAGTAAAACCCCTCTTTTGTCTCTAATTAATTAATTTAATGTCAAAAGCATTCCTATTAGATTTAATTGTACTTAGCACATTGATTGACTACGACATACCACAACAAAAATATAATTGTCACGTGGAAGATAATTATATTAATAAACAATAACTGTAACATTAATGAAATTAATCTTGATACAAATGATAATCACATTAAAAAAATTACATGGCATTACAATATGTCAACAACAATTTAGTTTCTCACGCAGCGCCATCTCACATAGTAACTTAATGGCAATTAAACACCGAAGAAATTATAAACTTGAAATTAAATCCAACTCTTCAATTAGGGTAAATGATTACTACATTCTAGCACAAGTAATAGTTACTATACACAGTAACCATAATTCTAATGTCACCCAATATGATAACTCACTAATCCTAGAATTTAAACAAGATAAGCCAATATACTAGAGCTGATTAATTTGTGATCCGTAAATAATGAGAGATGCGAATTTTCCAAAGTTTAGGGTCAATATTATTCGCCCTAAAGCTCCAATAACTGCAGTAGTCGATCAAAACGATCGAATATCAAACGCGCAAATGACAAAATCATCCACATTTCACTATATAACCTGAAACGGAAAACTTACAACACTAAAATGTGAGAAATAATGTCGGGAACGAACTGTTAAAAGGGACCTCCGATAGATTCCACTTCAAGCGCTGCCATGTGCGGCCAACAATTCTGCTCGTGGCCTCTCTGCGCCTCCGCGCGATCTCATGCTCCAGACCACCAGCTACACCTCAACCTGCACGTCACGTAAGTTGTCTCTGTTTCACCAACCGATCACTGAATTGCCAGAAAATGTACAAACAGATCCGATCAGATGAGATTTTCACAATTTTCGGTTCCAACCTCTATTTCAGTTTTTTGCATATTCTCTTATCGGGTTTTAGCCAAAAATCCATCACATTGAAGCTCTGATACCAATTGTTTTGGAAACTTACTCCAAAATCTTCGATTCAATGATTTTCGAGCTCAATTTCACGTTACCTTTCTATATCAATAACCAATCCAAAGCTGTGACCCACAACTAATATATTTACCTCGATTGCTTCTCAATCTCAACACCAAAGGACAAGAAATTGGCATTGATTTGCAGCCACAAAGGCAAAATGGAAGAAAGTACAAAGAGGAGACCAAAATAAAGAATTGTTGCACAAAGCAACGGTTTTTTCTCCTTTCTCACAACCACATTTTCTTCTCCAACAAACAAACACAAATCACAGACAAAAACGGTTAGGGCTAGACAACCATATATATAGATATATGTTAGACTTTAGTCGGACAAAGAGAAAGGTTAAATGGGCCAAGGCTCAAGAACCATCCAATAGGTGAATGCATGAGCCGTGAGCTAGATTAATTCCTTAAGCTACTTTCAACATTCCATGTTGTTTTCAAGTAGAGCCTTTAGACTTGGTTGTTGATAATCAATTCACCATTGACCAAGCCTAAGAAAATTTAATCCAACATTTTACATCAATGCTCGAGATTTATTGGGCATCAAAACCCAACAAAAATGAGTGGGGGAATGTTGGTGCATTTTAATACTTTAATTATTCATTGCATTTTCATTTAATAGGTTTTGAATGTTTGAAAAATGAAAGGTGAAAATGTGGAAGTTGAATATGTATGGTAATGTATCCTTTATGTGTTTTTTGACACCTTTTTATTTTGGATAGCATATTTTCACCTATCAGTAGACCATATTTGATCATTCATCTACCACCACAATGATCATAATTCTATCATCTTCTCTTCTTACATTCTCACTCATTTTTCATTGAGAGCTTATTGAGCAAAGAAGTGTGTATTTTTAACATTTTATTAATCATAAAGTATTATCCTTAATCATGATTTTTATTCAAAAATATTATTAACGTGCTTTAAAATGAAGGTCAAGTATTTAATTGTTTTTTTGTATTATTATTTATTTTTGGTTATTTAAAAATACAATGGACAAATGAGTCTCATGTCTCCATCTTAGAAAAAAATTGGAAAAAAACCATAATTACGAAATATTTATGTTAATTTTATAATAAGAATGCAATGGAAAAAATTGAGACATAACTGTTATAAGGTGTAAAAGTTATAAACATTGGGGTGAATATATTTAGCCGTCTCCAAATCCAATAAAACAAACAATATTAACGGTAGAAACATCTAATTCGATGTAATGACAAAAATACCCTTGTTCTTTGACAATAATCAGGCACGTGGATACCGTATTGTGGATTCAACGCCTTAACTGTCGATGGGCCCTACTCAAAAGTGGTGGCACTATCGTGATTAAATTAAAACGCTATGGGCATAAAAAGTTGAGCATTTTCTGAAAAGACAAATCGATCCCTAAAGCACATTCCAACTTTTTGCAACCTTATATTTCCTCACAACACACTACAAAATCAACTGTAGAATTTCAGTACACAAAGACCTAATTAAACTGTCGGCAGAGCTCCAGTTCTACTTCTCTGTCTCGGTTCATCAGCCTCCGTGAAAAGTGGTGGTTGATCGGTGGCACTGATCTACATTCTACTTAAATTATGGAGGGTCGCCGCCATATAGTTCATTTCTTGGTGTCTGTCATGCTAGTGTTGTCTCATTGCTTGGTGGCCGCTGCCGGGCCTCTCCGGCGAGTTACTGACTCACATTGGCATCCCGCCACCGCCACTTGGTACGGTAGCCCCGAAGGCGACGGCAGCGACGGTATATATGCTCCCACCATGCTCCATTTATAATTTTATTTATCGTACTGTCTAATCACATTCAACAATTCTTATCTTGTTGGAAGGTGGGGCGTGTGGATACGGGTCACTGGTGGATGTGAAGCCATTCCGGGCTCGAGTTGGGGCGGTGAGCCCGGTATTATTCAAAAATGGGGAAGGGTGCGGGGCGTGCTATAAAGTGAGGTGCTTGGACAAATCGATATGCTCTCGAAGGGCCGTGACAGTTATAATTACGGACGAGTGCCCCGGTGGTTACTGCTCGAATGGCCGCACCCACTTTGACCTTAGTGGTGCCGCCTTTGGCCGGATGGCTATCGCCGGTGCTGGTGGCGGGCTGCGCAACCGAGGCGAAATTTCCGTTATCTACCGACGGTAAGTTGTACTAGACTAAATTATATTGTCCTGTTCCATTCTTTACTGGTGTAACGGTCTTGTTCTGTTTAGTCATTTTGAGATTAATTTGGTCAAAATCTTATGATATCTCAACTGACAAGTGAGCTCAGATATTAAAAATTCTGTGGCCACGTATTAGGAGAAAAATGTTAGATGTAAATGATTTTTTTTTTCCAATTATAAAATAAAAAATAATAATTAATTTAGGGGTAAATTTTATTAATTTTGATGTAAATTTGCAGGACTCCATGTAAGTATCCTGGAAAAAACATTGCCTTTCATGTCAATGAAGGATCAACCGATTATTGGCTCTCACTTTTAGTGGAATTTGAAGATGGAGATGGCGATGTTGGGTCGATGCAGATAAGACAGGTAATTAAATACATCTCTACATAATTTTCATGAATAAGTGACTACGAGACTTGAACAATATTCTTTTGACGTGATTCATAATCAAAGAAGCATCAGGTACCCTATGACTATAAAACTTTGTCTAAAGAAACTTAATTACTTACTTTAATATAGATCCCGATTGAATTTTTTTTTTATTAATACGAGTCTTTGTTAATTCTGTCTAGTCGAGCATACCAAATGTGTCCATCAAAAAAAATTAGTTCTATCGAGTCGTGCATATCAAACGTGCCCACGTATTTTAATTTCTCCAGTGTGCAATGTGCTCCAAAACACCTCCCACAATTGTAATGGGATTTCTATTTCTAGCGTACACAATGAAGTATCATCCCCTCATTAACTTTATCTGTGCTTAAGTTTATGTCTGCCTCTATTTATAATTATTCTGGACGGCAATAATCACGTAACAAAATTATAATCGTGCAGACAAATTCGAACGAATGGCTCGAGATGACACATTTATGGGGTGCAAATTGGTGCATTATTGGGGGACCCTTAAGAGGACCATTTTCTGTAAAGTTAACAACACTATCAACGGGAAGAAGCCTATCTACAAGGGATATTATTCCCAGAAATTGGTCTCCAAAAGCCACTTACACTTCCCGCCTCAACTTCTACTAGACCGTGCTGGTCGATCGAATTCCGGGACAACCTAAAGATACAATGAAAGCTTTCGCGCAGGAAAAGGCATCAAATGATGTTTCCTTTTGTTAGTTGGGGACCTTTTTTTGTGCTTTCTGTAGTGTGTGAGTCAGTAAGTGGATGTGAGAGTTAATTATGAATTAAATGTTCTGTAAAGTCACTGTGTTATGTAGCCCTCTCCAAAGGGAGAGAGCGCGATTTTTTAAGTGTGGCATGTTATTTAATGTAATGTTGGGTAGGTTAGGTTTTTGTGGGTTCTTTTGTTTGGACCAAACAGATATGGTTGTAATGTTGTTTGCTCGTTTTTAATAAGGTTTTCGTATTATTCCTGATATATTTGTTCGTTTTGGTTTATTATTCTTTAATAGTTTGATCGTGTAATTAGGGTCAAAGTGGTCGAAAAAAAAATTACTTATATTGGATGGCCACTAGACAATCGCTCGAGCAACATCCGTGTTCACCTAGATTCTTGAATCTGTTATTGCGTGTAATTATAATAAATTCTTTTTTACTATATCGGTGTACAAACTAGTCTTGCTCTGGCCACTTTTGCATGTGGCTAGATTTCATGTGTATGCTTTATTAATTTTGGCAAAATTCCAGTTTGGATTCCATTTTAAAGAGAATAAAGCAAAATATAAGCAGAGAGAATTCAAAAGATCATAAAAGAGATGATTCAAGTACAGCAAATCAAGACTCTTGACAGAGTAGGTAGTCCATCTAACTTCTTTCAAAAGAAGTAATGCAAACTTTCAAAGTCTTCCTAAGAGCTTTGAAGGAATTTGTGTGGCACAAACATGTCATAAACAATGAAATTGTCACGAATTAGACAGACCTCCACAGCCTCCTTGACGTGTAGGGCTTTCCGGCTACCCCGATCAGTGAATACTACCTGCAAAATGAGGTCGGGGCTTTCTCACCCATTGTACCTCAGACGTAAAAATCAGTAGTTGATTTAGAAAAGTAGGAAGAGAGTATAATTGGAATTCAAACAGTTCGGGTTTCAAGAAAGTCATACCTTTCTCACCTCAGGGGTATTTATAGGCACCTGATGCAACGCACTTGTTCAGCAGTTAGTGGTGATACATGTCCCATGTAAATCTTCTCACTTCCCCCACGTTCTGATGGGATAACCCCCACTCCTCAAGTGATTGGTTCTATCTACATTTGTCGTTAAGCAGTTTCCGTCCAGCTCATTGTCATTTGTATGGTTAAGTGTAGCATTGGCCGCATAGTGGTAGACAGCATATGTAAACGTAGAGGACCTCAAGGTGGTAGGCGGCATCATGGGGGTTGAGGCCTCATGGTGGTTGGCGACCTTACAGTGGTAGACGGCTTGTGTGAATGTGGAGGGCCTTTTAGTGGTAGACAGCCTGTAGGAGTAGACAGTCTATCATGTGGTACTCTATCAAGTAGTTATCACCTCATTGGCCATCGTGGATAATTATTAATGTCATCCTGTATCACTAGCCCATGTATCGTTTGTCGATGTTTATTGACAACGGATAACCGCCTCACTACGTCGGAGTAGTGGTAGACGACCTAGCATGTGGTGCTCTACATGGCGTGCATATCAAGTAGTTCTCATCTCATTGGCCATCGTGGATAATTATTAATGTCATCCTGTATCACTAGCCCCTCTATCCCTTATCGGTGTTTATCAACAAGGGGTAGTCTCTTCACTTCTTCTGTATTGGTTAAATTTTTTTTTATTGAATTTTAATATACGTAGGTCGATCAGCCCACTTAACGTATCGTGATGAAACACTGTACAAGTGGTGCTCCATGAGTGGGCTTGGTTTTGGGGGGAAATTTCTCCCCAAAAATTTCAAAATCACTCTCTATTTAAGTAGGTGAAAATCTCATTTTTCATTCTTCCCACTTTCCCATTTGTCAAAATTTCATCTTCTCCATTATTCCTCAAGATAATTCCCTCTTCAATCTTCCTTCTTCATAGTGTTTTGATTTTTTTTTTTCTTTTTTCCATTTATTATGTATAAAATCCTCATTACCTCCTCATCTAGAGAAAGCGCGAGCGGGGGGCAAGTCAATCGACCGACCCATCCTTAGATGGGTCGATCGACGTTTTCCAACCGACCAGTAAATCGACCAACCTCATGGCTGGACCAGCCCCATCGGGCCTCCTCTTCTAGTCGATGGACTCTCCATGAGCCCGATATTTTGACACTTTTGGCCGAACCTCACACTTTTCAACCGAGTCTCCCAAAAAAATATATTGGCTCAACCAAATCTTTGAACCAAAATCTTGAAATCGAACGGGATTCGGCGGGTGAGTTAGTTGTCCTTGAGATTCCAAAGTGCTATAGTCTTTATAATTCCCTATCTAAATTGGAAAAGTCACTTAAAAAATATGAGCATGTGGACCACTATGTTTATAGAGCCCCTAAGCCCAAAGAAAGACTTCCCGGGTCCAACCTTCGCGAGGTAGCCGTGTATAAAGATATTATGGACGGTGGTTTTCGATTCTCCATCCATCCTTTCTTCTTCTCGTTATTTAATGAGTTTTACCTCACTCCTAGCCAAATAAATCCCAACGTGTGGAGGAAAGCACTATATTTCTTTGCCTCAGCAAGAAAATTTCACTCTCAATGGACCTCTTTAGGTGCGTCTTCGAGATGCACGAGCTAGTCCAGTGTAATGTCTTCGTCTTCTTTACCACTAGCGGGCCTTGCGATTTCTCAAGTTTAGGAATTCTAACAGCGGGTGAAAATCGCGATTCTTCTTTATTCGACCCTCTAAGGGCCAATTCCCTTTCAATAACAATTGAAGACATCCCTTAATTCGCCTCTTCAATAATCAAGTCGAGATCACCCCTCTTCTAAAGGCGTAAATCCAACAACCGACTAAAATTCCACCCCTTGCACCCGACCTAGGGTCAGTTCTGACAATGAGGAATATGTTGATAGTGGGGATCGGTCGTCCTACTGGTAGGTCCTTTTATCGTGCTTGTACTTTTACACTTGTAAATATCTTTGACTTGTCTTTATTTGTTGGGCTTGATTAACTCGATTGCTTGTACACATATATGGATTTTGATCTGGATGAGGTGTTGAAGTCCCTGCTCAAGCCAGGGTGCGATGAGGGATTTATCCCTGATGATGGTAAGTTCCAGCATGTTTCACTCACATGGTCGTTGGCCTTCATACTCCTGACGACCATATCATCTACATACGCTTCAATGACATTCCCAAGTAGGTCTCTGAAGACCTTATTCACCCTTATCCGATAAGTTGCTCTGGCGTTCTTCAACTCGAACGGCATAGCCGTATATTAGTACGTCTGAGCATCAATTATAAAGGAGGTTTTCTCCTGGTCCGACTCTGGCATGGAGATCTGATGATACCCAGAAAATGCATCCAGAAAACTTAATCGTTCATGACCTTATGTGGCATCCAAATTGCTCACCAATTCTTCTTTTTCCTATGGCCCCAAGTATGCCCCCACGCTAAATTCACGAGCTCCTGCTACCAAATTTTTTTTCGTAGTATCGAGGGGCTGAATTCGCCCCCTTGGAGGCTCAATGTCCAACATCATAACTGGTGGAGATCCCTTCATCCGTATACTATCAACATAACACTTCCTCGAAAACTGTTGATCACCCCTTACACACCCCACACCATGATTGGTTGGGAATTTCATCACTTGGTGGTAAGTGGAGGGAATAGCTCCAGTAGCATTCAACATGGGTCGGCCGTAGATTGCATTATACACAATGGGGGTCTTGACAACCAAAACGTTCGTCAAGATCACCACGCTTGCGGGGTAAGTACCCAATGTCACTGGTAGTTCCACAACTCTCTTCGGTATCATAGTAGCCCCTCTGAATCCTTGGAGGGGGCTGGATACTGCTTTCAACTTTTCCAACGAAATTTTCAATCCCACAAATGCTTCCTAAGTAAGAATGTTCGGTGCGCTATCGCCATCAACCAACACCCTCTTGACTTCGTAGTCCACCATGTAGCCGACTATCATCACCAATGCATCATCATAGGGGTTACCACACCTATTAAGTCTTCCTCACCAAAAGTGATGATTTGATTGAACTTGGCCTTTTTTTGAATGGAGTAGACCTCGACTGTGCGTGCATAGCTCTTTCTAGCCGAGTGGGAGTCCCCCCACCCGCTCGATCCGTCCAATAATTACATTTATAACACTAGCCCTGGTAACTAGTCGATCATTGACCTTTTGCTTGCCTCGATCATTCCTCGCGTACTTAGTCAAAAAACCCCACTTTAAGAGGCGCTCGATCTCCTCCTTCAAATAGATACATTCTTCCGTATCGTGCTCATGGTCTTTATGGAAATGACAGTACTTGTTCTGTCTCTCTTACTGGCAGACGTCGCCATCGGTCTCGGCCAGTCGAGCTCTTTCATGTCCCGAATTTTCATCAATATTTTGGCCTGCAGAGTATTTAAAGGGGTGAAGACTGGACCTCCTCTCGCATCTGCCTAACCGACCGATCCTGAATGTATCCCCTGTTTATGCGCTTATTTCTCGACTTGCCTTTATCAACGAGGTTTTGCTCATCACCTGTCTTTCGCTTGTGACTTTTTGCCTCCCATCCTTCTCTTAGATTTTTGGTGACCTTCTCTGCTTCATCTGCATCAACGTACTTGTCATCATTTTTCAACAGGTCATGCATCAATTCTGGGTGGTTTTTGGAGAGTGACATCTTGAAGGCCCAGTTCTGTGTCCCATTCATTAACAATGTTACCACTACAGACATTTGAAAGTCCTTTATACCAAGTGTCACCCTGTTGAACCTAGCCAAGTATTCCTGCAAAGACTCGTTTTTCTCTTGTACAACCTACATCAATCCAATGGCTGTCTTTCGCTTCATTTTGCTACTCCTTAAGTACACCACAAAACTCCTGGAAAGCTCATCAAAAGTTTTTATAAAACGGGGTGCCAAAGTGGCCACCTAGTCTCTAGCCTCTCTCCTGAGTGTCGGGGGAAAAAACCGGCACATCACTGCATCCGGAGCTGCATAAAGCCTCATTAAATCAACAAAGGTCCGCAAATGATCAAGTGGATCTATGACCCCATCATATGCTTCTATCATCGGCTATTAAAGCCTTTCGGTAACGGAACTGCCATGATTTCAGGTACAAAAGGATCTTCTTCCAAAACCATTTTGCCTTCGCATATCCTTCATCTTGGTTAATGCATCATCTATTTTCTGGGCCATCATCTCCTCCATCTTCCTTTCCAAGTCCATCATGGGTCGAGAAATCTACGAAAATGCATCCCCTACAGCCCCTAAGTTCTCCACTGTTGGCTAAGTAACAGCCACGATAATCATTTGCGCCACTTGGGACGGTTGCTCGCGTACGGCCTCCGACGGGTTCTGTGGTGGAGCTGCGGCTTTTTGTGTTTCACTCTGCAAGAGGGCCATCATGGTTGCCAATTGAGTATCCAGGGCAATGAATTGGCTCTGCGTCACGTCCAACTCCATCTCTGCCGCATTTTCGATCATACGCGTTTCACTCCTAGTCTGTCTTCTTGACATAGCTTTTTTATTTAGTAGTTTCCCACAGACGGCGCCAACGAAATTATCACAAATTAGATATACCTCCACAACCTCCTTGACGTGTAGGGCGTTCTGGCTGCTCCAATCAGTGAATGCTACCTACAAAATGAGGTCGGAGCTTTTTCCCACATTGTACCTCTAGCGTGAAAATTAGTAGTTGGTTTAGGAAAGTAGGAAGAGAGTATAATTGGAATTCAAACAGTTCGAGTTTCAAGAGAGTCATACATTTCTCACCTTAGGGGTTTTCATAGGCACCTGATGCAACGCACTCGTTCAGTGGTTAATGGTGCCACGTGTCCCACGTAAATCTTTCCACTTCCTCTACATTCTGATGGGATAACTCCCACTCCTCAAGCGGTTGGTTGTGCCCACGTTTGTCGTTGAGTGGTTCCCGTCCAGCTGATTGCCATTTGTATGGTTAAGTGTAGCGTTGGCCTCATCATGGTAGACGGTCTATGTAAACGTAGAGGACCTCATGGTGGTAGGCGGCCTTATGAGGGTCGACGGCCTCATGATGGTAGACAGCCGCATAGTGATCAACAGCCTCATGGTGGTTGGCGACCTTATAGTGGTAGACGGCTTATGTGAACGTGGAAGGCCTCGTAGTGGTAGACAGCCTATCATATGGTGCTCTACATGGAGAGCATATTAAGTAGTCATCACCTTATTGGTCATCGTGGATAATTATTAATAACATCCTGTATCAAACAAAAAATTAACTATTAAAAAAATTTAAATAACAATACTGAAAGAATTGCAGCATGCTTGAACATAATTTCGGTTAATTCTGACTTAAAAAGAAGAATTTCCAAGACCTTTATGGTTAAATAACCTTTTTTTTTATATTCCAAAATCTGCGTTTGTTGCACTTCTATGGTTCCAATCTCAACTACAATAGGATCATTATCCACAATTTAAGTATCAAGCTCTGTGAGTTTTCTGGCCAGAAATATGATTCTAGGCCTTTTCCAATTTTGATGTATTTTTTCACACGAATGTTCTCCATTTTAAGCCATAATTATTTTCTCCCATTTGTGCAAGACATGTTCCACGAAGTTGTGCCGGAAGTTTAGGATGTGAAGGGAAGCTAAAGGGTTTGAATTCAAAGTTCAAACTACTCCATCTAATCTATTTTAATATTTTACAGATTGGTTCATACCATATTGGTGACCCAAGACCAGGAGTCCAACAATTGTATGTATGTAGATTGTGTATGCGAAGAGGATATGTGTATTGTATGAATAGAAAGTTCTAGAATCAAAATTACGTCTCTTTCACCCCTATTTATAGGAGAGTTTTAGCAAAATATGTGGGACACGCGCTCATCAGGAGTGAACATATCAATCCTCTTCCCAATTTTGGTGGCGATTCCATTCACGAAACCAAATTGATACTTCATGTTGTAAGTTCCTTGTGGTTGGATCAAATAGGGTTGTATCTTAGCTAGGAATCCAACCAAGATGAATGAACGGCATCTGCTCAAAAGGGAGTCAATCGGCCCTTTTAGGCTTGACCTCGAACCTGGACCAAATGGGCATAGGCCGAAACAATCTCACGCAAGGATTCGGTCCCTCAATGTGGGTCAATTGTTCCGGCTTGGACCTTTCATCTAGGTCTTGAAATTGAAACACGTGGCTACTTTCAACTATAAGATGAAATTGTTTCATATACTTAGTCGAAAAAACGCTTGCTAAAGTTAGTTGAATTCGACTGTCGACCTCAAATGTCCAACTCATTATATGTTGCTTTTAGCATCATTTTCTTTTTCATATAAAATACCTAGGAATTAACACTCAAAAGAACCATGAATACATATCTCACATACCTTGTTTCTTTACAAAAACGTTGAAATTGTTACTTTTTATAATAATTACATATTCTTAACATAGTTTTCTTGCAGCATTTGAAAATGCACCATAGTCCCAACCGCACCTTATGCAAATTTTCCTCTCCCTAAAATTGGGATGCATTTGTTGACTTCAACAGAAGTAGGAAAACTCAAAGCAAAATGGGAAATAATGCAAGCAAGTTATTGAAGTAGAATTTACAACTGTTTCACACAGACAGTCATCAAGTAAGCACATTAAGGATTTGTTTTGAGTCTAAGCCCATGTTTGGTGGTCATTACTTTGAAAAAATAGAGTATTGAATAGTGATTTTTTAAGAATATGTGGTTAAAAAGTAGACAAAATTTAGTTTTATGTGTAAAATATTTTATTGTGTAACTATGTAGTTAAAAATGAGTTTGAGAATTAAAGAGCTTTGAAATATTGGTTGTTAAATAGTTATTTAAGTGATTTTGTGGAGAATGTGTAGTGAAAAAGTAGGAAAATTTTTTTATTTACGTATAAAATTATTTTATTGAAAGTATGTGTTGTCAAAAATGAATTTGAAAAAAAAAAAATTAGTTTTTATAAGATATGGGTCAAACAGGGGTCAAACATAAACAAATGAAATTGAAATATGATGTCCTCCTTTGACCGTTCACGGAATAAATTTTTAGCTCCTGTTTGACATCCTTAAAATTTTAAAAATATTTTTTCTAGAGTTTTTTTTGGAGATGTGTGATTAAAAAGTAAAAAAAATTTTGGATTTACGTGTAGAATATTTTATTGTATGAATGTCTGATTGAAAATGAAAATGAAAATTAAATTATAGTAAACGAGAGTTTAATATGTCAGCACGTTTGTTCTTATTAAAAATGGAAAAATGTCATTTCAAAGATAATATTACTTGTTGTGCAACTTTATTGATGTCCTCTCATTTGCTTTCGAGGGCTTGTGAATCGAAGTGTAAAAAATTACTAAAATGAAGATAACATATCTCAAATCATAATAGTAGACAAACACAATTATATATAACATTGTGGGGATGTTTTATGGGCCAAATCTGACAAAAGATATAAATGCAGAAACTGTTAATAAGTTGATGCCTCACATGGGAAAGAACTCTCTCTATTGACCTCTTTTCATTTGTTAACAAGAATTTGTGTAGATAACAGATCTCAACTTACTGCCCTTGTCTAGTACAGCTAAATATAACATTTTTAGATCTTAAAATTTTTTACAAAATATGTAGTTAAGATGTTGATAAAAATTGTGGGTACCATAAAAATGCGTAGTTAAAATTAATTATTTACTTTTACTTAAATTTCTATTAAAATTTAAGCAACACCAAACATGGGGCGTAGTTCACTTGTGTTGACGTCTTCTCATTTGTTAAAGTGTAAAAAACTTAGAAGAAATTATGCCATACGCCTATTTTTTAAGAAATATTTAGGCTATTCATTTAGTAGCTAAATTTACTACAACAAATACGCCCTTAACATGACAAATTAATCACAAAATCTCTAAAATGGAGTCATTTGATCTTCCAGCCCAAATCGTCTCTCGTCTCCGGAATCACGCATCAAGAAATTATCACAACCTAATCATCATATGCCAAACTTTTTAAAAATGAATTTTGGATTGCAAACACAGACACATACACCATCATGAAATAAGTTGAATATCGATTGAATATTAAGACATAATTATATTGTAGCAAGAATGCAGTGTTTAAATCTTTCGCCAAGGAGATCTATATTAATCGATATAGGGAGATTACGTGATTCAAAGTATATTTTCCAACGTAGTAATGTTGCTATTTTTAGACTATACTTATGTGATTATCTACAATCTTCATCTTTTTGAATTAAATTATGTTTATGGAAGAGTATTTATGGAAAGACGTGAAAATGGGATTATTAAAAAATACATCAGTTACAAATTATGATTTTAATTTTGGAAATTAGTATTTTTAAACGTATTTAACATTTTATCTAGTATTTTTAATTAATATTCTCATGACAAAATAAGATGTGAATTTGTATTTTATATTAAGGCATATATAAATTTTTCCCAAAAATTTAGTGAGTATACAATAAAGTGAAGACAGAAGATATGAATGCACGAACTTCAGTTAAGTTGAAGCCTCACATGCAGGGGAAGGATCTTTAGCCCAGCCAGCCTCCGAGTCCAATTTTTTTTTATTATTATTTATTTAAGGTAAAAAGAAAATTAAAGTAGAAAAATAAAATAAAGAAAATACTGATGAAGACAGGCCCACAATATCTTGGATATTGATTCTTCCATGTGAAAGCTGTTGTACAATTCTTCCCCCACATGGTCTCTGTCTAAAATTCTCCCAAATTAAAGGAGGATTAAATCCCTCTATTTTACTAGCATATCATGCCACGTGTTAACTTTCTAGTTTAGAGGAAGTACATGTGTTGTAAACACTATATAAGAATTTTATTATTTGTATATTCTTCGTAAGGTTGGACAAAACTCCCGAATCGAATCGGACCGAACCGAATCGAATCGAACCGAATCCGAACTGAACTGTACCGAATCGAGCGGTTCTTCATAAATTAAATACCCGAACGGGTATCTGAATCGAGAACCGATGAGATTGGTTCGGTTCTCGATTCTAGACGAAGAATCGAATAAGAACCGAATCTAAATAAATTTTTTTTTATTTTTTATATTGAATTAATTAAATTATTTTACTTTTTTCTAAACAAATTAGAAAATTAACAAATTTAGTTGAACAATTTTTAGTTTATTTGTGTTTGTTAATGGTGCTTTTTCAATTATGCTTGTAGAGTTT
>CAIGRT010229877.1:0-13440 GCA_903798405.1 Fraxinus platypoda
TTACTTTATATATCAAGATGGTTGACGAAACACTTGTGGTGTCCTTATATGTTGATGATTTATTTGTCTTAGGAAGCAATGAGAAGCTCATTGATAGGTTTAAAGAGGGAATGAAAGATGCTTTTGAAATGAGTGATCTTGGCAAAATGGCATTCTTCCTTGGTATGCAGGTGCAGCAAAATCAAAGTGAAGTCTTTGTAAGTTAGAAAAAAAATGCAATGGAGATTCTCAGAAAATTCAAAATGGAGGAATGCAAGTCAACAGCAACTCCAATGAATCAAAAAGAGAAGTTTAGCAAAGAAAATGGAGTTAAAAAGGTTGATGAAAGGTTATACAGAAGCTTAATAGGCTGCCTAATGTACTTAACTGCTAATAGGCCAGACATTATGCATGTAGTAAGTCTGCTGTCAAGATACATGCATTGTGCAAGTGAAATTCACTTTTAGACAGCAAAAAGAATCCTCGGATATGTCAAGGGCACTGTTGACTATGGAATAAGATTTCAACAAGTTAAAAACTTCAATCTTTATGGCTATTCTGACAGTTATTGGGCCGGATGTGCTCATGATATGAGAAGAACTTCAAGTTGCTGCTATAGCTTTGGTTTTGGAATTTTTCATGGTGTTCAAAGATACAAGAAGTCGTAGCTTAATCCACAGCAGAAACAGAATATGTAGTTGTTGCTGATGTCAATCAAGTCGTTTCGATCAGGAAACTCATGACAAATTTGCATATAGAACAAAAAGAAAGCACACACATATTCAATGGTGGATTCAGGAAACCAGGTGAGTACAGGACGACTGCTAGATAGGTACCTAATATAAGGAAAAAAATCCCGATGAAGCCAGCACGAGTGGCCGTAAGGGCTCATCGGGTGCTAGCTCCACCCCTGTACATATTTGTGGACAACCAGGCTGCAATTTCAATTGCTAATAATCAGTGTTCCATGGCAAAATAAAACACTTCAAGATAAAGTTTTATCTTCTAAGAGAGGAACAAAAGGAAAGAGGAGCAGCTAATCTACTACAAAACAGAAAATCAAAGTGCTGACATTCTAACAAAGGCACTTCCTAAAGTTGGATATGAATTCTTGAGGAAAAAGCTTGGAGTATGCAGCTCCAAAGTCACGGAGGAGTGTTGACTGGATAACTAATGAAGCTGCTAGTAGAAAATTAGTTTTCTCTTTTTGCTAATCTTTAGGCAATAAAGAAGCCAATGACTATTACGATTATGGTCTTTTTATTGATATGCTCAATCTATAGCAGATTTTTCTGCGTTTCAGTTTTCTTTATGCAATCAGCCACATTTCTTCTTCGCTTTCTAGCCACCTTTTTTTTTTTTTAATTTAACTTTTGGACTTCCACGCCGAACATATCGTAACTGAGGAATAAAGTATATGCGACACTTCAGTTTTACACTAGTTGTTAATAGGGTGTGACTCTTCTCCGTTTATACACACGTAACTAAAACCTCTTTTATACGAGCGTATGGCCTGTAAAGAACGATAGGTAGACCCGACTCTCTAGAAATGTCATCAGAGATGGAGTATTTTTGCAAAAAGAAAAACATTCTGATTATTAAAGGTAAAGGGGTGTAATCTTGCTTATAATGGCCACCAAATCATGTGTAGCTTAAAAAAGCATTCTTTAGATAAGCCATACATTAATATTAATCATAAAGCACTAACTGGGGATAAGATTTTCATAGAACCCCACTAAAATCCTCATAAACTC
The DNA here is from genome assembly GCA_903798405.1 of Fraxinus platypoda. Lineage (NCBI taxonomy): Eukaryota > Viridiplantae > Streptophyta > Magnoliopsida > Lamiales > Oleaceae > Fraxinus > Fraxinus platypoda. The sequence goes on from CAIGRT010229877.1 coordinate 1,734, forward strand.
TCAACTGATTAGACCTGCATGAGTCTCTTTCCATCCACAAAAACGTGACACACGATTTCATTCCAAAGTTCTCCTTGAAATTCTCCTTTCCCGTTTCACACATCAACCTTCTTAACATCAGTAAAAACCCATTAAATTTCTGGTGATATTTTTTTTTTTTTCCTTTCAGAAACTGAATAAAGAGAAGAAGGTCGAAGAAGAAAAATCTGGGTCTTTTATTATTGCCGAAATTCTATCCATAAATGATGGAATGATAGCAGTTAGTTAAAGAAAATGAAGTCTTACAAATGAAGCGTTCTCTTTCTTATCATTCACGAGATAGTTCGTGCAAGGAACTTGTTTTTTATCATTGATATGGGCGAACAAAGTTGACTATACAAGGTTTATTTGTTTGTTTGTTTGTTTTGATGTGTCATTTTAGATAAGGTAGTGAAAACTAAAACGTATTAATCCTGATTTAGTACGCAAGCTCGTGACAACAACATTCCAATCCGCCTTATTTTTTCTTCAACTACCTTTTTACTTTGAATTCTCTCAGCAGCACAAGGTGGACCAAAATGGCTGAAAACGTAAAGTTGGTAAAGTCACAGTTTTTTCATTCATTCCAGACTTTTTTTTTTTTTTTAACTGTTTTATTGATGTTCCTAATTCTTAAATTCTCTCACGTATTATATTTTTCATATTTCAGATGGAAATGGCTTATCCGAATCTGAGCACAAATTTTGAAGGTGAAGAAAAGGGAGATGGTGATCAGAAAATTTCTGTGTCTGATCATCAAGTAAATGGAGGGACTAAATCCGACAGCTTTGTGATGGATATGCAACGTTTTTCTCATCATCTCAAAGAGAAAGATGTTGATATTGCAAATTCAAGAATTTCAGTAAGTTTATCTAGTAATTTCTTAGCATTTTAATCTCAAAAACTGTTTTTTGGATTCGTGATTATACCATATCTTTGTTATCCAGATTCCAGTATCTTTTAACTAGACAAGACGTTTTGGTATCAAACTCTTGGCTTTTTCAGCCTTGAATTCTTGCCTTTTAATAGCTCCTCTTCTTGTTTAAACTTTATAAATACAAGACATCACCATGCTTTAAGGGTATTTTTCTTTGCACGGTGACAAATTGTAATACTTATACTGGATCATAAATAAATATTTGCAGAGGAACCTTTCGAGGAAAGGATCACCCAGAGGCGACGAGAAGAAAATCAACCCTATTACACGCAACGAGAAAGACACTAGTAGGGTTAATGCAACTTCACCAAGAGGTAACTATTTGCTTTTCTTCATGTCCATTTTCAAAGAAGAAACCATCAAAAAGTCATGTGTCCAAGTTTCTAAGTCCACATCCATTATATATACTGTCCCGTATAAAAAAATCTGTACTAGTGCAATTGTTTGGTACGATAGATTCTAAAGAAAGCTAATGAAAATCTGTTTGTGTAAACCCTGTAATCAATTTCAACCATCTTGTATTCAAATGCTATGACTCAACTAACCAAAGGGTATTAATCCTTTGAAAAGAACAAGGTTATTAATTTGTATACTATGGTGTCGCAGATGCTACATATGTCAGTACTGGTGGCCGTAGATGCCATTTTTCTAAAATATGTGGCACATGCAAGCATCATAATGCAACTTTAAATTTTACTGGATTTAAAAATTGTTTCCATGTCAACTCTACTGTACACAAACTTTATGGCACCAAAGTTTTCTGCCCTTTGGGTGCTAAATCAACAGGAAAAAAAATATGCCAAGATGAATTTAAACTTCTTGTCAGGACACACTTTGTTTTATATTCACATATCGCATGCTGGGCTGCACATGCATTTACATTAAGGGAAGCTAGAGTAAGAGCAAAACTAATGCTTATGTTTATTCTGAGTTTTTTCTTGGGTCTTAAAACTGCAGCTGCTTTACACAGGACTATCACACCTGAAAAGCCAGCAGTAGTAATGGTAGGATCCAAGGATCACTCTAACAACCCCCAAACCCATCATCAGATCACAATCATGAATGGAAGCATGAGCAACAGGGCTACAGAAAGCGAATTTGGCGGCAAGAGACTCAGCTTCAGGCGTTCTTCTCCCTTCTGGACAATTGATCCCAGGAGGACACTTTTCTTCTTTGCAACCCTGTAAGTTCATTCCTTGGTTACAGGCCAGACTTGCCAAGATGAAAATACTTCCCGCAATTCTACAATTTCAATGATTTAATTAATCAAACGTCCCCCAATTGAGGAATTCAAATGGATATTATCAACAATTTTTTAAAGCAGATGATTTGATATATCTGCTAATACATGAATAGATATATTAATGTTGAACAGAAAAAATAACCTTTAGCCCTTGTTTGAGCCCCATGTTTGGTTAAAAATGTATTTTGGAATAGTGATTTTTTGGAGAATGTGTGGTTAGAAAATAAGAAAACGATTTCGATTTATGGGTAAAATTATTTTATTGAAAAATGCAAAAGTTTAAGTTCATTGATTGAGTAAATCTTATCTTCTGTGGCAGGTCAAGCATGGGAACTATACTACTAATCTATTTCACTTTGTCCATGGGAAAGCTCAATGGGGATGGTAATGCTCTCGATTGATAACATTCATTACATGATCCACCAACTTTTATGATGAGGGATAAAATGATTATGGTTGAAATAAGTCTCTAATTATGAATTGTTGGCTGTATCTGGTGAGAACAATCTGACACACGAAGAAAAGAAAGAAAAGATGAAAATTGGTATAAAAGGATAAGAGACTAACCTTCCATTCTCGTGGCTTTAAATTCCGCAGATTTCACTTTTTCCAAGCCTAATTCTCTTCACAGCATAATATTTGATGACAACAGATCGCAGCACTAAGACTGAGAATTGTCATATTGTGCAAGAGACAAGCACGGGATCTATCTACCTTTCATGTTGGTCTTGTCTATCTCCGCACAAGTTTAAATGAAATGATACAATTCTCTGCTTGACAATTTGACAGCAAACAGAAATAGGAGAAACAAGTAATATGAACCAATTAATAAACTGTAGAAAGAATATGCATTTATATACTAAAGGTTTGCATAAATTTGCAGTAAGGATTCAAAAACAATAAATATATGGTAGCAATTACAGAAAGCATCAATTAAACTATCAAATTTCTCACTATACTTAAATCATATTACTAAATATACAATTTCATTGAGCCCAATGCTTTGACATTTATATTTAACCATACTTGTATGTGAAAAAGATGGCCAAAATCTGGTATAAACATAATTATTTACATGCACATTTAAGATAACATGATGGGCCGTAACATATTACTTCTCAGGATCATAAGCTATGCTTAGGTATCACTCGAATCACCTGTCTACACGATAATTTTCAACATAGATATGCTCCCCTAACTAACTTTTTATGCTCCATAATCCTTGTGTACAAAATAGATTATCTCTTTGTTCAGCTCAAGATCCAATTAAAACAGGTTTCAGGACCCCCAATCTCTATTTCTCTAGTAGCGTTTGGAAATTCTGGGCATCGAGCATCTGTTCTTTCTGTCATGGAATAGCCTTAGTACAACTGCTGCTGTTTCTTCTATTGCTTTCCCTGTAACTTCTGCAACCAAAACAAGCAACACTCAAATTATAATCAAAACACTGTCACTGCAACAAACTCCCCTTATTTGTTAGGCCTGATGAGGGGTCTATTATGCTGGGATCAATATTTTATTTTTCTAGTTCTTGTGGGATTATAGTAGTAAATAGCAATCTAGACAGAAATTAAAAACTTCAGGGATGAGTTGCGCAGAATTTGTATGAACTCACCAATCACTGGCCAGATGGGATTTTGTTGAAAAATTTTACTGGCAAATTCCAGCTCTTCTTTCACATAGGCCATTTCAGAATAGTTGCTCCTCATTTCGTCATCAAAGCCCAAGCTCTTTGCTCTTGCCCTTCTGATTGTTTGCAGGACAACAGGGTTAATAGTTAAAGCAAAGACCTTCTCCGGGTCAACCTCAAATAAACTCCTTGGCAACCCTACATTCTTTACAATCGGAACATTTGCCACTTTGTATCCTTTCTGTGATAGATAAATAGACAGTGGTGTCTTCCCAGTACGAGATACGCCAGCAAGAACAACATCGGCATTATGCAGGTTTTCAGGCAAGGCCCCATCATCTTGCTTTATTGTAAACTCAATTGCTTCAATCCTTCGGAAGTACTCCTCATCAAGTGAGTTCTTCCTGCCTGGAGCCCAACGGGAAAGACCAGAAGGCGAAACACCAAGATGGGAAGCAATTGCCTCTGTTATCGGGCCAAGTATATCATTAGATGTTACACCCCAAAGCTCACATGCTTGTCTAGCTGTTTCAGCTATTGAAGGATCAGCTAAAGTATACACAACCAATGCTCCTTCCTTGGCTGCTTGTTTGATAATCTCCATCAAGCGCTCAACATCATCGATCTTAGAAATCACAAATATAGAATATAAACGCAAATAAGTCAAGCTATCCATCAAAATCCATGTGCACTGTATAAATACAAAGTTGCAGAACAAGACATTAACATGATAGTCATGTCATAGGGATCAAGCTTGTCAAACAATTTAATTGATTGTCAGTGGATTAGCATTTAACGCCCAAATACAGAGATTATAAACTCGCATAGTAAATTTGAAACGAGCAGAATACATCCGAGTTCAGAAAACATAGAAACAGGTTAAGATTGCATGGCAACTACGTAACAGATGGGTCTTCCAAAGCAAAGTAATGATCTATTTTTCTATTTGACTGACGGGACCAAAAAACAAGTAATTATATCGAACAAATTATCATAAAGAATAATAAATTTGGCAGTTGGCACCAAATCAGAAGCCTACTTCAGTAATAGACTTGAATCAATGAATATATTTAGAGACAAAATCATTAGAAAATATAATGAAGCCGCCTAAATAAATTATCGCTGTACAGTCACTACATAAGACATAAAAGATTGGTACTGGAAAATAATAAACATTCTAGGCACCAAATCTACCACTTAGAAACAGAAAAACCATCATATTATCGAGCTCGCCATACTCCCACTCTACCAACTTCATCAATTACTGCCCCTCTTCCAGATCTGCTACAAACCACAAACCTAAACTCCTTTCCTCTACCGATTATGTGCTATGGGGTCACCGAGCATACATGTTGATAGTTTATCCAATTACGTGTATATTTAACGAGCACTATACAACCAAGGTTAGGCATTTTATCATAGTATACCTGACATGATAAAGATTGAAATCCAAGGTACTCAAGAGATAATAGAAACGGACTCCCCCATTTCCTTTACCTCAATATTAAACACTTTTAACAGTTATGTGACATGAAAACAGTGAATTCTCTCAATAAACCTTTCACCATATGCATATGATTTATATCATAGAAGTCAGAAAGAAATGTATAATCAAACTTGAATTCATATTCACTCCGAGCATGATATCAAGGTGAAAACTATACAAACAATGGAATAAATTAGTATATTAAACAAACGGCCAAGAAAAGGATAAAAGAGAATGAAACTTACTCCGGAGAACAGGTGAGTACTAACAGCGCAAACCCGATCAACCAAACAATAATCGAACTGCCCTAGAGCCGCATTAACGGAGTGCTCAGCTGTCCATCCTGTCCCATCAGAAACCATATATATCGACTTCCCCGCCGTCAGGTCCTTTAAATCATCTCCATTACTCCTGGACTCTTTAGAAGGAGATGGAAGATGCAATTCACTTCCATCATAACCATTATTACCAACCGGAGAGCTATTGGAACTAGTCATTTCTACACTGGGATTCTGAATTAGACGGTCTAGTTTGCGGCCGGACCTTATGGCGCGAGCTCTGGACCAGCGGTTTAGCTGAGGACTGGGTTTGAACCTTCGAGCCTGCGGTTCGGGAGGAGATGAAGGTTCGGAAGTGGATGGAGATGAAGGTTTGGACTTGGATTCGGGAAGGGATGCGGTGGTCCGCGAAGGGATTGGACGGAGGTTCGACAGAGTTAAGGCGGTGGAAGAAATCATCTTTTCTTCTATACGAATTTTCTTGGCTTTTTTATTTTCTTTAAAAATTATTTGTATAATTGGATGATAATTGATTTTTATATTTTTGTTAGGATGGGAATGAAAAGAGTGACGATACAATTCGCAACAATTACTACCGAGCTTATTTTTTTCATTAAAATGAATTTTTGAACAGTGGATTGATCTCATTTCAATCACATATTTTTCAAGAAAATAATATTACACGCAAATTCAAAAATTTTCGTTATTTTTTAACGACAAATTTTCTATCGTAGCACTACTGCAAAATGCATTTTTTGAAAAAAAAAAAAATGGACTCAAACAATCCGTGAATAATTTTTTTTTCCAACTTTTACGTACACGAAAAAATAATCTAAATAAATGTATTCATCATCTAACCATCACTTGACTTGAGCATTCTTGCTTGTGACTATATAAGAATAAATTTAAATTTATTGTTTTCAATTATCTCAACCCCAAAACTCATAATTCTATCTTATAATACAACCAGAAAATGCAAAGGAGGACAGCTGTCTTCATGTGAATTTTCATGTACTCTTAGCATATCTCTAATATATAAACTTCGACTTGTGTAGTCATGATTGAACGAGGAACTATTCAAATAGAAAAAACTTCCACATCGTTGAATTCTAAAATTAATCAATTAATCAATCACAAGTTTCTTGCCATAATTAGATATTACTTGGTGTGACAACCAGGCAAATCCTATATTAATATATCACGTGTATCTGAATTTCCAATGGCAGATTTCCTTTGATTTGACTTTTAAACCACCACAATAATACAAAATGGGTGACTATCTTGCGTATGTTCCATGTAGTGATTGACATACTTTTATTACTTGAATGTATGACTGAAAATAAGTATGTAGAAAAAGAGTTTTGAAATAATAATTGTTAAATAGGAGATTAATTCTATATAATAGAGACTAATATTAAAATTTGTTTATGTTTTAAAATTTAAATTTGAACAAATATTATCCACGAAGTCGACTTAAACTAAGTCAATTTTTTAGAATGATGAATTACTGTGGGTTTACAACACTATCGACTTCATCAGGTTAAAATAGGCTAGAGGATATATCGAAATAATTATTGTACATATTTAAGATGTTTGATCGATGCGATATAATAAACATAGTTATGCAACATAATTTATTAGCCACTGTGCCTATTGTGTCCAATATACTAAAACCGTTCAATGTCAAGTAGATATTAGATAGACAATTTTTTTTTTTTTTATTGATTTTTTGTCTCTGCCTAGACCAGATGGAGGGGACAACATTAATTTAGGGATGGCAACGGTTAAGGCGGGGGACGCAAATCCTGTTGTGTTTAGTGTCCCCCATTTATTTACTTTTTTACTTTTGCTTTATTTTTTAATATTTAAGTTGGTGAAAATCGTTAAGTTTTTTCAAATTGTAGAAAAAATCATGTTTCTTCTAAAACTAATGATGATAATTCTTTTCTATTTATGAGATAAAAAAAACTTGAATATTGAAATGAACTTTAGAATGGCAAGTAACAGTCGAGGACCGTATTCCTCGTACCTGTCCTATCTCCATCCCGTGTACCTGACTAAAAGAGGAATCCCCGGCTCATTAGGAGCGAACTCCTCGAATATCGAGTATAATGGATTTTATTTTTATTTTTTGCCATCCCTAATCAATACCCATACAATATTTATTAATATGAAAATGTGTTTGTAGACCTCTAGAGAATTGAATGTGTTCAAAAGTTTTTTTTTAGGTTTTTCTTGATTATGTATATTTATTATTTTGTTTGTTTTGAAGATTGTCCAATCATGGTATTTAAAATATCCTCTACTGCGTGAACTTCACACAATCTATTCATAATGCACACGATATGCTAATTTTAATAATGTTACCTTCTCATAGAGAAAGACATATTCCATTCTAAAAGCACAAATATCTTGTTCATGTCCATATATTCTCTCTCCACTTCTTCTCCATTTCCAACCCATAATATAAGCTTCTTCCCTGTAAAGTTTCTTAAATTTTCTTGCTTGGATTATTTTAGGGTTTTTGTTTTTGTATATGGGGACTGGTTTTTCTGGTTTGGCAACTGAGAAAAATATTGTAACTCGTCCTTCAAACCCTAATCTTGGTGACTTACCAGAGATCTGTATTGCTTTGATTCTCTCTTGTTTGGAAACTTCAGATATCTGTAAATTGGCACGTTTGAATAAAACATTCCACCAGGCTTCATTTGCTGATGTTGTTTGGGAATCAAAGTTACCTGAAAATCATCAAATTCTTGTGAAAAAGCTGTTCAGTGAAGAGGAATCTTCGGGGAGTTTATCCAAGAAAGAGATTTTCTCCAGATTGTGTCATCCCATTCGCTTTTCCGGTGACACCAAGGTAAGACTCTACTTCGTCTAATTGAGGTAATTGAACATGATATATCGGCTAAAGTCTTCAATTCTCTTCACCATTCATTTAAGAAAATTGTAAACGCGTCAAGTCTTTATTTATCATGGCAGGAAGTTTGGTTGGAAAAGGGTAGAGGAGGGATATGTGTTGCTATTTCTTGGAAGGGATTGAAAATTACCGGAATAGATGATCGGAGATACTGGACTCATATCTCCACAGATGAATCCAGGTTAGACTTTCAAAATTTGTACCGTTTGGATTGCAATAGTCGATAGCTTCTGATCAAATGACGAAAAATGATTCATCAAGTTCATCCAATTTTTTTATTTTTTGTGCCATAACTTGGTTATTGATTATCTGTTTAGACTAAAGTTCTATCAAGTCTGGAAATAGGGATGGTGATAGGATTGGCTTTATCAGCAAAAGGGAAAAGGTCCAATTGCTATACGTTATCAGTACTTACCAAAAGGTCTATATCTGATAGTGCAACTTGGGGATGTATTGACAGCTTGAAAGCTCTTTGTGTGTATTGTTTCACATTGAGGGTTGTTTACAAATTTTTTGATTTTAGTAGATTTTAATAAAAATTGATAAAATTTGTTGTGGAAAAGTTGATAAATGAGTACCGTAAATGCATAGTTGAATTAATTGTTGATTTCGACCTCAACTTTTTAGGAACTTTTTAAACTATTCTAAACCAGGAAATAATATATTTTTATATTTTGGCCTAGTATGTCGAGAGTAATTAGTCTAGAACTAAAATGAAATATTAAAAATTGTAAATACTGATGATACATTTTTTTCCTTGTGCTCATTCAATGATCCTTGAAAAATGTACAGATTTCACACAATTGCTTATCTTCAGCAAATGTGGTGGCTAGAAGTGGAAGGCAACCTAGAATTCGAGTTTCCAGCTGGTTATTACAGCCTGTTTTTTCGCTTGCAGATAGGGAGAGCCTCGAAAAGATCTGGCCGGCGAATCATCAGTGATTTAGAACAAGTCCATGGCTGGAACATTAAGCCTGTCAAGTTCAAATTAGAACAATTAAATGGCCAGCATACAACTTCAAATTGTTATTTGAATGAGCCTGCAGGGAAATGGATGCACTATCATGTTGGAGATTTTGTTGTTGAGAGTTCTTACACCCCAACAAAACTCAAGTTCTCAATGGCTCAAATTGATTGCACACACACAAAGGCTGGACTTTGCTTGGACTCTGTGTTCATATTCCCAAGTGAATCCATGAAGCAGTTGAAAGAATTTTAATTTGATGTTTGAAGGGTTGATTAGGACCAAGACTAACATGCCTCTGTCTCTTACCGACGACAAAGGAGTCCCACTATACGCTCGCATTAAATGGTTGAATGAATGTAACAAAGTTGACAATAGCTTTTGTTCATAGAGAGATCCTCTTTTATTTGAGATTACTCTATGGTGTAACTTTCTACAGAATGTGTCCCACTTGTGGTGATTGTTGGAAACCAAGGTACTGTAAATTTTTCAATAAATTTCAACAAAGTAGTTAAATGAGAAATATTTATGAAGTTGATTCTAAAATTATTGCCATTAAGACTTTGTTTGTTGTGACATGAAGGATTAATTAGTGTTGGGTAAATTTCATAAATCTCCCCCTCAGGTTTATGATAATTTCAAAAATACTCCTAATTTTAAAATTACAGCAAGTTCCCTTGTGCAAATATCTACATCTTGCCCTTCTCTATTATGCTAAATAAGGATGGGCACAAGAACCAGAATCAATCGAACTCAACTAGAAAAGGTCGGTTTTGATTCTTTGAACCGAGAACTGGTTCTATCGCGAACATTTTTTGAAATAATTATGTTTATTTATTAATTTGTAGAATGATTATTACTAGTCAATGTTTAGTTTGAAGATGAATCTTTTTGTTTGCGTTGAATGAGACTTGGAGTGTTTTTGATTGACAAGGAAAATATATTCTAGAAAAGAAAATATTTTCCTTCTTTTGAGGAAAATAAAAACCTACTCCTCCAAAGAAAATATTTTCCTTAAAAACAAGAAAAATTAGGTATATTTTTAAAAGTTGAAAAATATTTTTCAATGAAATAAATAGCAATCCAACGCTTCAAAGTAGGAATTTAGGTGGAAATTGAAATTTTTCATAAAAAATAAATGCAATCAAACGCACCCTTATTGTTTTGATTTTGAATGTGTGTTATATTTTTGTAATAACTTTGTACAACAATTTATGTTAACTATTTAAAATTCTCATCAGGGAATTGATCCAAACCAAATTGAAAAAAATTGATACGGTTCTGGTTCCTTTCCATTATTAGAAATAATTGGTTCGGTTTGGTTGCGATTATCTTCGAACCAAGCTACAGGGAACTATACCCATTGCTAATGTTAAATAATATACTATATTTGTTTTTTTATTCGACTTTTTTCCCAAATTATTGTTGGAAGTAGGCAAGTAATAATATTACCGAGAATTAACTTGGGCAGAATAACGACGTGAAAAAGTGAATGCTATAAAATATTAATGGTCGAGGCAAGAGTTCGACTCTTTCTCCTTAAGACGATAATGACCCGCACTGGTGCGACGGTATTCCGACACTCGTCTCCCAAAATACAACGACCTCGACTTGTAATAGTAGCACTACAAATTACAAGACCCGACGAAGCTACTCACGTTTTTTATCTCTCTAAAAGTTGGAGGACTAAATGAACGAAATTATTTTTCGAGACTGGATTGCAAAATATGAATAATGCAGGGACGAAGGAATAATATCGGAAAATGAATAAAAATCAGAATTGATTTTGAAGTGAATGAAAATCGGGGTATGGGGGCCAATTTATAGAAGTTGAAAGGTTGTGTCCAAAAGACACAACAGCTAAAAAATTGTGTCTTTAATAGACACAAACCGTTTGGACCAGCTCAACCGCCAACCGTCAACCGTCCTTCTAGAAGAGTCAACGTGTCACACACAGAAAATTCGGGGAAAAAATAATAAATTATTATAATAATAAATAATATTAATCAAATATTATTTTACTAAAATATATATATAAGCTTGGCTCAAGTCCAAATCCAAGCTCACGACCCGTGCCCGTGCCGAGCAGGTTGGTCGGTCGGACGGACGGACGGCAACGCGCGCGTGTAGGCTTTGGCCCAACCTACTAGCATGTAGGTTCTCTCCCCTTCAAAGACTATTGGTACTCCTTGGGGCCCAAACCCAAATCCCAAACTTGAGCAATATAAAGT
>CAIGRT010229905.1:0-19991 GCA_903798405.1 Fraxinus platypoda
TTCTGCATCTCTGACGCAAAATTTGTCTAAGAGCTAAAATGCTTCAATCTGGTGATACTATTGACATAGAAGGTGATTTGCATGTTGTCGCGGATGGTTCTCTCTCTTCCATTCGTAAATCTTTCATCCCCAACCTTAAACTCGGGGTTGTAAATAATGTTCTTTAATTCGTTCATTTTTACAATAATTCACGGAAATATTTGTTCTTCAACTATCGAATATTGTTTTTTTTACCTCTTTTCCTAACCGTTGATTTAACATCATATTAGACTCTAATTGTGAAACATAAAACACACATTTTATACTACAATAATGATTCATGTACAGATAGGGGGTTCACACACACCCCTCACAGATAACACACATAGGCAGGGTGGGTAGATAAGTTTTTTTTACTTATTTATTGAGATGGGTCATGTGCGGGACCTACCTCATGTGAGAGAGTGTAAGGGTTCTGTAAACCCCTACCCCTGTACAAAGGGATTAATCCTTAATACTACTACACCAGCCTTGAGGTGGGGTTTACAATGGTAAACAAAAGTGTAGCATAACCTCTCTATCACCTCTGTTACATAAAACTTTAAAACTAAAAATACAGTAGACAACATCTTAGGTTACAATAAAACTCGATTGCCCTATGAGAAAGTGATTGGTGTACAAGTAGACAAATGAGTTGGCATCTTAGTGCTCAACATGATAGTAGGTGCCCATATAGCGATAAAGACCAGGGTAATGGACATAATAGCTACATGTATCGACCTCGATGACGTGCATGTACTTCAAACTGTCACTCAATAGCACCCAACCCCGTGATGCGATCTCAAATGTCTCTCTTCACATGATCTAGTAAGAAAGACATGAAATAGAACATGAATAATAATTCAATGAGCAACATATAACATATTCAAGAATAAATGAATATGCACAAGCGTGGGTTAGGGGTGGCAAAGGGGTCATTTTAAGACGAGTCACGGGTCGAGCCAAGTTCTCTTTTATTTCAAGAGTCGAATCATATTACTGCATGAAACTAAGAAGAAAGTCCGATGAAAATAAAGTAACTTTGTTATTGATTTCCAATGTAACAACATTTTATGGCGACATTATTGGTTCTTTCTCATTTGCCATCCTTGGTGTTTGTACTATTTTTTTGTCCTGCCTCTTTAAGAATTTCAAGTCGATAATCATATCCAACAGCCAGTGGAAGTAGGGAAGAATGCACCCTTTCAGTAACAAAAAGAAAGTGGTAAATTACTCATGTGCTTCACAGAATTTTCATGAAATGACATGTCATGGACTTAATGCACTAAAATATATTCTTGGGGAGTCAAGGAAATGTCGTATTCTTGGGTGGCAAAATGCTCGGACTCTGTCGTCCTGGTCTGTCCCATCTGCCCTGTTGAGAAATAGGGGTAAGGACGGAGAACATGGTCCGATTCAATTCTTAGTTATTATTTTCTATGAGTTTACACTTAAATCGTATTTGTAAAAATAAAAATAATAAGAACGAAAATGAAGATATTTTAATTTTCGCCTCATTATCAATCCTGAATATGGTTCGTTTTTGTCCTTTTGGACATCAATTCTTGCTGGAAAAGAAGCAATTTTTACATTAAAAATCCAAAGATATCAAATGGTAACAAGTTCCTTGGAATTTAGCTGCAAGCCCAGATGCAACATATTGACCTTCGAGGCCTAGATGCTAACGTTTTGGGACTGCATGCATCTACGAGGGAATAGACCAAGTCCATGTTTGACCCCATTAAAATTATAATTTATTTTTTTCTCTATTCTTATCAACAATATATTATTTAATAAAATAATATTAAATATAAACCAAAAACTTGTTCTTCTTTTTTAATCACACAATCTTTAAAATATATATATCATTCCAAAAATTAAAAAGGTAAATGATGGGGGCCAAATGAGGAAAGTGCTCCACTTGGACAAAGACGATACACAATGCCGATAGTACTAGATGCAATGTATTATTTTCTTTCACATTGTCTGGTATTACCGAACCATCCTTATCAAATACGACATGGAAGTGATTTTAGACTTAGTCCATGTTTGGGCTCCATTTTTATAAAAACTCATTTTTTCAACATTCATTTTCAACAATACATTTTTCTATAAAATAATTTTACACGTAAATAAAAAACTTTTTCTTATTTTTTATCACACACTCTCAAACTTTTTACTATTCCAAAATACATTTTCTTCATAAAATGGTTCCCAAACAGGTTAAGTGGGACGATTAGCTGGTTAAAATATATTTTGCATCTATCTAGAGGGGTTCTAAGAACACAAGATTTATCTGAAAGAATGGGAGGATTTCTAAACGATTCTCCCAAGTTTCTAATGTATGCAACAATGATCTAATTATTATGTTGAGTTTATAAAGAGCTTGTACCTCGTGGAATTATATCACAACCGTAAATTTTCTCGTCTTTATTATTTGGCTGGATTCCCAACAATTAGAATTTATAATTTTATCATTATTTTCTAATTTTGCTTTTCAATGTTTTAGGTAAGTGTCAAGTCTAATCTCCCTCCACTTTTTGGATTTTCGTTAGTTTTAACGTTATCAGGCCAAATTAAGGCTTATGTGTCTGTCTGTATTATTGTCCTTGGTGACAAGTAACAACAAAAGTCAATCTGAATCTAATGATTTTGTCCCTTTTCACAAAGTAGGCATTCTATTGATATCATGCGTGACTAAATTTCAACGTCTGGTTTTGGAGTGTCACCGAACTTTGAAGATCTCTTTTCAAGAGAATTTGATTCCTTGATTTGATTTTGTATGCATTTTGTTGACCTTAAATTTGAACGAACGATCTTAAAATCAGAAAAATTCAATTATTTCTTGGTTCGCTACATATGTTAATATCAATCAGTTTTCTGACCTGTCATAATGGTTGACGATGGTGTACACATTTATTTCCATCAGAATCGTCAACAGTCATTGCCAATAATTCTCGATGAACATGGTTGTATTGTTGTTAGAAAATCCTCCTAAATCACCAACAAATATTGACTTAAAACAAAATTATTAACTGCCGTTCGCCTAATAATTCCAATGACTAGTCCTTTGTTTGGTGGCCGTTTACTTACCATTAAGTATATTATTTATTTATTATTTTGAAAATTTACTCTTTTCTTGTACATACTTGTATATAAGCGATAACACACCTACTCTTTTCTTGTACATACTTGTTTGATATCTATAATTGTTCGAAACCATATTTAAACTTTTATTAGATTAAGAAATAAGTTTAATTAATTGTCAAAATTCCCATATATATCCTCACCAAAATCGAAAAATAACACGTGCTAGAACATCACAGTTTACAAAACTATCGTGACTCCAAATATATTTCCATCAAAATTGAGAATAACACGCACTAGAAGAACATCATAGGATGAGTAGCACTCTGAAATCCAATTATTTTGTCCTAAATGACTTTGATTATAGACCCACCTGCTCGATCGAACATGCTGCATGATTTTATTTTTATTTCTCTTTTTGGCACCTTAGTCCAAATTAATAAAGAAAGAAAAAGGAAAATTCATTGCGTTTGCCGGGAGTCGAACCCGGGTCTATTGCTTGGAAGGCAATTATCCTAACCGTTGGACTACAAACGCCTTGTTGTTTCTTTTTGCACTACTGCTGTCTTTTCTGAAATGATTCTTTTTCCAATTATCAGAATTCTAGTCATCTGAATAATGGATTCCCCCAGATTTGAAAGTTCAGCCCTACCTTATACTGTAAATCTGTAACTACATCTTCGTAATTCCAAATCTCACATCTCCTTCCGCAATACGCCTATCTCTTCGTTAATTAGTTATACAAGTCACAAAGAGCGTATCTTATTCCGAAAAAGACGAGTTATCAGCTTTCCTCAGAGTTGTTTTGATTAACTTTGTGATTCTACCTAATAATTCCAATGACTAGTCCTTTGTTAGGTGGCATTTACTTACCATTTACTATATTATCATATGCTTATTTCCATCTTTTGTCATATCTTCAACTATCCATAAATTATCATTTTTTTTAATGAACTCCTTGATAATAAAACTAAAATTTAATGGAGTCAACATGACTTTATATAGTCAAATTTAAATTAGTCCTCAACACAAATTAAATATTGTGTAACAAAAACAATTAGTTACATGCTAAAGGATTGACTTATCCACACGCTATTTTACCTTCTATGACAAAGTCAAATTAACTTCTCGAAAATACTTGTATAGACCTTATTCCATGTATACATACACACGTATTTTGTAGCTTTTAATCTACTAGGTGTCCTTTGAAGTTCGAGTGAATATATTTATGAAAAATTGTAGAGTAAAGAAAACTATGATCATAAGTATAATATTGACGGGGTGTGTATCACACTTCAAAGAAAACATTTTTCGAAAATAAAAGAAAGTAGTATGAACTAAAGTACAAAAAGGCATCAAAAGAACAATACTTCTTTATGTTAAGGATTATTTCATCACCAAACTAGAGATTCTTAAATGTCAGCACAATTCCAGAAATTCAAATTTTTTTTTTTTATCAGAGTCAGTGCCTAACAATTTGGCTTGTATTCAAATGTAATAAAATATACAGTTCCGGGCAGTAGTTGTAAATATTTAGAATTTTACTATTTGTACACTGGGTTGACACCCCGATGTGCACCCCCTCACAATAGGGGGAGCCCGGACTGTACATCGGATGTGCAAAACCCGAATATTTAATAGTTTTATTCTTATTTTAATAATTTAATAAACTTCGAGGACAGCTTTGTTTGGCCTCACATGGACACATACTGAAGTTGGATGCGTGTATCTTTGCATTTATTTTTAGGGTTTTTATATATAAAAAATGTTATTATTATAGTAATTAAGTTGACCATGGACCGACAAATCTTCTTAGGATTCAATGGGATTTTAGTACACATGAATCAGATCAATTTCAGACAGTTTAAAAATCTTGATTATGATTGATATAAAATTATAATGCTAATTACTTGCTTGCATGATTGGCAAAATGATATGAAATTATAATGATCAATTACATTTTATTATAATTTACAAGGGGTTTTGAGCTAATTATGATGTTAGCATGAAATTTCGTACGTGGTTTCCCCTTGGAAACAAAGAAGATACTAACCTTCGTCACCTTAGTTCATATATAGCCACATTCTAGTACTACCAGCCCTAGCATTGCAATCTCGATGGCCTCGTGCCTTGTGATTTTATGATTTGCGTGGTACGGTATAATGAACGATATTAAACAAGAAAAATGTTAAAATCTTTACCATACTCGCCACTGATAGAGGTACGAAATGAATCAAGTTGGATAGATAAAAATGTATTACATATTCACTATTAGTCTGAGGTCATGTCAAGAAAAAAGACGTCATCAGTCAAATTTATAACTCTAAAATGAAATATGCTCGAAATATCGAGTGCAAGCTCACTATTAAAACTAGTTCATGTCAAGAAAAATGTAACACCAAACAAATTTACACCGCTAAAATGAAGTAAGCTCGAAACATCGAGGAGCACCGTCTGGTAGGGGACACAACCCTACCAAGTTCCTTACACAATAATAGGAGTGACTCTAAACATAGAAAATCAACATAAATTTTATGAAATTATGAACCAGAAATCAATTCCTTCTAGAAGGGAGACAAATCACCTTTGCAATTAAGGCAATTTATTGAAGTTTATTCGATTTTTCAACTATTCATGACCTGTTGTACCTCAACTTCACAGATATATCTGACTTTGAAGCATTAAAAATTATTTCTTTCTATGAATTCATCAAATACTGTATTTCTCTTTCCTTGTGTTCTGGACATTTTGACCTAATATTTCAATTTTATTTTTTTTGCCTCAATTTTCTGGCGAAATTCAAATGAAAAGAGAAAAGGGTTGTTAAAATTAAGTCTTAAGAAATAAAAGTAAGCAATTATCACAGCCAAATTCAAGCAAAAGTTCCATAGAATTTATATTTTAGAACCCTAAATTGCAGACAAAGAAATAACAAATACAATTACTAATCAGAAATACTGAACTGCTAGCATGTGCATTACAGCTATTTCTATATACACAAATCTGATCTTGGACAGAACATATCCCTCCTAATTCGAGTTTGTTCAGGAGACATACTAAAAATACTGAGATTTTTGCATCATTTGAGAATACCATACAATTCATTAACTTTATTTTATGAGGAAGTATCACGTTCATAAAGTTCGTGCCATATGTTGGATTAAAGAGTACTTTGACAGGTTTAAAGGCACGTCTCACTAAGCGCAAGAAAAAGAGAGACTTCGTAAAAACAAAAGTAACTTTCAAACTGCCTCAAACATATGTCGTGCAAAAAAAAAGTTACTTAAAAGTAACTTATAATCTTGTTTGGTATTTAGTGTAGGACTATCTAATACCGTGTATCAAACCTGCACGAACAGGCAAGCAGGCAAACAAGACAGAAGTAGGTGAAATGGAAGCATATTCAGACAGCAATAGATGATTGATATGCAATAACTAAGTGCAAGACATAGAAAAGTGGGCATCCAGAGTTATTTGATTGAGGTCTTATTGCAATTACATCAATCCTGACATCACCCACAACAATTGTCCTCTTGCACTTCAAATGCTATAATATTCCTCAAGAATTGAATCCCTTAAAAATTCAACTTGATGCTAACAAAAGGATCAAAAGAGAGTATAAATAGAAAGACTGGCATAGCATAATTGATCCATTTTAGTTTCAGCTTTTGTACCAGCCCCAGGTGGCAAAGAGCCAACATCGAGGTGTGAAACCTTTCCCAAGCTCGCTCTTGGGACGGAGTTATTCCATTTTCAGTTGATCATTTCATTGAAAACTGTAGCTTAATGAAACAATGACAGAAGGTAGTGAAAGATTTCGGGTCAGCAGTGCACGTATGAGTGCAAGATTAAGTAGTTCAAACATATGGAGAAACAGTGGGAGGGAAATTTTTTCGAGATCATCATTGGAGGCAGATGATGAAGAAGCACTGAAATGGGCTGCTCTAGAGAAACTCCCGACATATCTTCGAGTAAGGAGAGGGATACTTACCGAAGAAGGGGGACAACCAAGAGAAATTGATATAACAAATCTTGGACTAGTAGAGAGAAAAAATCTTGTGGAGAGGCTATTGAAAATTGCAGAGGAAGACAATGAGAAGTTCTTGTTAAAACTGAAGAAACGCATTGACAGGTAATTTTAACAGGAATAACTAAATTTTGCATATCTTTTGTTCTCTAAATTAGAATTTTTAGCTTGACGAAGTTTATTTAATTGATCCAGAGTTGGTCTTAATCTTCCAACTATAGAAGTTCGGTTCGAGCATTTAAATGTTGATGCAGAAGCTTATGTTGGCAGCAGAGCGCTGCCTACAATATTCAACTTCACTGTTAATATGTTGGAGGTGAATAATCTTTTGAGTTCTTACATAATTACATTCATATTGCAAAATGAAGTTTCTCTGGATTCTCAACCTTTTATCTTGTCTGTTTTTACTTCTGTAAAGGGTTTTTTTAGTTATCTTCATATTCTCCCAAGTCCAAAGAAACCATTGCCAATTCTTCATGACGTCAATGGAATCATCAAGCCTGGAAGGTGAGCAGACAGTACTATCTAAATGGCGATCCCTGTCAACCTACACTCTCTATTATTTTTATTTTTCTTTTCCATGCCCTACACCTAAGAACATCTGGGACCTAAATCATGTTATCTGGTTTGCAGAATGACATTGCTTTTAGGGCCACCAACTTCTGGCAAAACTACATTGCTGTTAGCATTGGCAGGGAAACTTGACACGCAATTAAAAGTAAGGAAACATGTACCTTTGTATGTTCTGATTTGAAGAAATTTAAATTCAAAATTCAGAAATTTATTCTTAAATTCGAAGGATAAGAGAATCTTTTTCCTCCCACTGAAAACTTTATACTTGCTGAGTCCACAGGCATCAGGAAGAGTAACATACAACGGTCGTGAAATGCACGAGTTCGTACCACAAAGAACATCAGCTTATATAAGTCAGCATGACCTGCACATAGGAGAATTGACAGTTAGAGAAACATTAGCATTTTCAGCAAGATGCCAAGGAGTTGGAGGTCGTTATGGTCGGTAAAGATTTTAGTTACTTTGGCATGTTTGGTAGAGGGATTGCATGGCAGTCGGAAGAAAAACAAGCTAAAATTTTATTCATTTTATTGTCGAGCCCCGAGTACCGAACATGCAGATAATGCTGTTATTCTACAGATTAGTATGACTGAATTGTTTGTTTGAAAATTGCAGATATGTTGACAGAATTATCAAGAAGGGAAAAGGAGGCGAACATTAAGCCAGATCCTGATATTGATATTTTCATGAAGGTCAAAGTATCTCCAGAGACGATCTTTTCTCTTCATGGACAATTCATTTCGTGTATAAAAAGTCTTTTAATACAATCTATCGTCATGCAGGCAGCATCAATTCAGGGGCAAGAGTCAAGTGTTGTAACAGATTACATTATCAAGGTAACCACTCAACAAATTTGTCAGAGCTAGTTATAGAACAGATGAAAAAATGTAAGTAAAACTCTCTTAACTCGTACATCTAAATTTCAGATCTTGGGGCTTGAAGTTTGTGCTGATACCTTGGTTGGAGATGAAATGTTTCGCGGGATTTCAGGGGGACAGCGAAAGAGACTGACAACAGGTAATAACATGAATATATTCATACTAAAAGCATTGATCAGTCCACAAGAAATCATAAAGTTTTCATTTGTTCAAAATCAATTGTAATTCAGGGGAAATGATGGTTGGACCGGCGAGAGCACTTTTCATGGATGAGATATCGACTGGTTTGGACAGTTCAACGACTTACCAGATAGTAAATTCAATAAGGCAGTCTATCCACATTCTTCAAGGAACTGCTATAATCTCGCTCCTGCAGCCTGCACCGGAAACATATGACTTATTTGATGACATAGTTCTTTTATCAGATGGACAAATTGTGTACCAAGGTCCCCGTGAAAATGTTTTAGAATTCTTCGAGTATATGGGATTCAGATGCCCCGAGAGAAAAGGAGTAGCAGATTTTCTTCAAGAAGTAAATCTAATCTCTACATCCCTTTTTTGGCTGGATATCCTTAAAAGAAATTGAAAAAGTTACTGACTGCTTTTAATAATAGGTGACGTCAAGGAAAGATCAAGGGCAGTATCTGGCACGTAGAGATGAACCTTATTCTTATGTTTCTGCCAAAGAATTTTCTGAAGCATTTCAGTCATTCCATGTTGGACGGAAACTTGGCGATGAACTTTCCATTCCTTTCGACAAGGAAAAGAATCACCCAGCTGCCCTAACCACAAAAAAATATGGTGTTAACAAGAAGGAACTTTTACGAGCGTGCATATCCAGAGAGTACCTTCTTATGAAGAGGAATTCATTTGTCTACATATTCAAGATTATTCAAGTGAGTCCCATACAATAATCACATGATCTTATCCAACTTTATGAAAAGAATTCAAAAGGCCATTCAAATAAATTGACTAACGGTTGCAATTCACATTTCCAGCTTATCCTTATGGCTAGCATATCCATGACAGTATTTCTACGCATCAAGATGCCCAAGAATACAGTAGCGGATGGTGGGATTTTCATGGGTGCTCTCTTTTATGCAGTTATTATGATTATGTTTAATGGATTTTCAGAGCTTGCCCTCAGTATTATGAAACTTCCGGTCTTTTACAAGCAACGGGACCTTCTCTTTTTTCCTCCATGGGCGTACTCTTTGCCCGCATGGATTCTGAAAATTCCAGTCACACTTGTTGAAGTTGCAATTTGGGTGTTTCTGACTTATTATACTTCAGGATTTGATTCTGATGCAGGAAGGTAATAACTAATTCATTGAAATTCATTTACGAGCATAAAGATTTCAGTTTCCTGATTTGGTTAATGTATGAAATCGCAGGTTTTTCAAACAAATACTACTGCTCATATGTGTTAACCAGATGGCATCTGCACTCTTCCGTTTCATGGGAGCGATAGGAAGAAATATCATAGTCGCAAACACATTTGGATCCTGTGCATTACTCACAGTTCTTGTAATGGGTGGATTCATCTTATCACGAGGTAGACAGAATTTTGTATTGCAAAGAATTCAGTACATACTAACCTAGACCTAAATTGTAGCAGTAGTATATTCTTCTGGTTTCCTAAAAACACTGTTGTTTGTCCATCAGACGATATAAAAAGTTGGTGGATATGGGGTTACTGGTTCTCGCCTTTGATGTATGCACAGAATGCTATAGCAGTGAATGAATTTCTTGGAAAAAGTTGGAGCCATGTAAGCATCTTCTACATATTAGGAGTTTTGGAAGGAGAACATAAAAGAGTGAGATGGCGAAAATTTAACATCACTCAAATATCTGTATTGCAGGTTCCTCCAGGCTCGACAGAATCAGTCGGGGTATCAGTCTTGAAGTCTCGAGGGATTTTTCCGGAAGCACGTTGGTACTGGATTGGCTTAGGAGCTCAGATTGGATATATTTTCCTGTTCAATTTCTTAGTGATCTTGGCTCTAACTTATCTCAACCGTAAGTATTCTCTATTTGAATTCAAAGTCAATATGACTTAAACATGTTGAGGAAATATGTATGTTTGATGCAGAATTCGGAAAACCCCAAGCAATTCTATCAGAAGAAACTTTAGCAGAAAGAAATGGCAGCAAAAGAGGCGAAACTGTTGAACTATCATCCAGAACGAAGAGCACTTCAGGTGATAATTCATTATGTTCTATCGTGCTTAGAAGAAACTCTAGAGTTGTCTCTAATATTATAAATGCAGGACGGGAGATTGATTCTCGCCACAGTATATCATCAAGGTCAATGTCATCAAGAGTTGGCAGCATTAATGAAGCAGATCCAAACAGGAAGAGAGGAATGGTTTTACCCTTCGAACCTCTTTCACTCACTTTTGATGATATCCATTATGCAGTAGATATGCCAGAGGTATATTCAATATTTATTTGAATCTTCCAGTATTATTGTTTTTCTTATTACATATTCTCGAATTCAAATTATGTTCTTTATAGCATGTTTCCTGGGAAAGATCGATAGGACTGGACAATACTGATAAAGAAAAAGAAGCTAATATCTTGTCCATTATAGTCTCAAGTCCTATTCGAAACTGCATGCAAACCAGCACCGAGAGTTTCATAGGATCTTATATGTGCATTTTGTTTCCAGTGTCCCATTTATATTACTAACATGTACTCTGTCCATCCAACATATTTTAATCATGTTTATGCTTGCAGGAAATGAAAGCTCAAGGAATTGAAGAGGATCGACTAGAGCTTTTGAAAGGCATCAGCGGTGCATTCCGGCCAGGCGTTTTGACGGCTCTGATGGGCGTTAGTGGGGCTGGAAAGACGACTTTAATGGATGTGTTGGCTGGTAGAAAAACAGGTGGATATATTGATGGAAGGATCACAATATCAGGGTACCCGAAGAAGCAAGACACGTTTGCACGCATAGCAGGCTACTGCGAACAAACTGACATTCACTCTCCTCATGTTACAGTGTATGAATCCTTGCAGTTTTCTGCATTGCTTCGTTTGCCTCCAGAAGTCAACACTGCAACACGAAAGGTTGTTTCCATATTAGCACACAATACTTGCAAAACAGCTTTCGAAGTTCTGTCATTTCATTAATGTTATAACTCACCCCAAGTTATTAAATAAATTTCAGATGTTCATTGAAGAGGTCATGGAGTTAGTTGAGCTTACTCCATTGAGGGAAGCACTCGTAGGGTTGCCTGGAGTGAATGGTCTTTCAACCGAGCAACGGAAGAGATTAACCATAGCAGTGGAGCTCGTAGCCAACCCGTCCATTATTTTTATGGATGAGCCAACCTCGGGGCTCGATGCTAGGGCTGCTGCCATTGTAATGAGAACAGTGAGAAACACAGTGGATACAGGTCGGACTGTGGTATGCACCATCCATCAACCTAGCATTGACATATTTGATGCTTTTGATGAGGTTAGTATACGCTATAAGCTCTGTGATTCCTCTCCTAAGCTAATAAAGAAAACTAAAGCCCTATTACAAACAATTGCAGCTACTACTACTAAAACGTGGAGGCGAAGAAATATATGTCGGGCCATTGGGAAGGCACTCATCTGAGCTCATCAAATACTTCGAGGTGACATAATTAGCAAATGACTTTTTAAAAAGTCATAACATTGATTCAGCTATGATGTTTATCTAATTCGATTCCCTGGACATTGATTCAGCTATGATGTTTATCTAATTCGATTTCACCCCTCCAGGGAATCGATGGAGTCCATAAAATTAAAGACAGTTATAATCCAGCAACATGGATGCTAGAGGTAACTTCAACAGCACAAGAAGCAGCTCTTGGAGTTAATTTTGCAGAACTGTACAAGAGCTCAGAACTACACAGGTACTTAAGTAAATTTAAGTAATTTACTCAATTACTTAAAATTGATTTGTTTACTTCTTGGGTGGATAAATCAGGAAAAACAAAGAATTGATCGAGGAACTCAGTAAACCATTTCCTGGTTCAAAAGATCTATATTTCCCTACACAGTATGCACAGTCTTTCCTCACCCAATGCATGGCTTGCCTTCGGAAACAGCACTGGTCATATTGGCGAAATCCACCTTACACTGCAGTGAGACTTCTATTTACAACGTTTATAGCTGTAATGTTCGGAACCATATTCTGGGATCTTGGCTCCAAAAGGTAAACAGATGTTAAAAGTTAAAACCGATCCCTCAGTTATTCTGATTCTTTCTCAGAAAAAGCAAGCCGTTGACTTATTTGTATACATGATTTTAGGCAAAAGAAGCAAGATCTCTTCAATGCCATGGGTTCCATGTATGCTGCTGTTCTATTTCTTGGTGTACAAAATGCTACATCAGTGCAGCCAGTAGTTGCTGTTGAGAGAACGGTTTTCTATAGGGAAAGAGCAGCAGGGATGTATTCTGCTTTGCCCTATGCTTTTGGACAGGTACTTGCTAATGATTCTAGTGCTTGTTTGTACATGCTAGTCCAGTCTAAATGCTAAGCAAACATGCTTCTATAGTGTAAGATGATGCAGGGATCTGGTAACAAGAAATGATTACGCTAACACGTATCAACTCTGCAAAAAATAGACTTCGGTTCCTTGATTAAATAAAACTTATAAGAATCATAGGAACAAATCCTCATGATCTCACTTGGCGTGCAGGTGGTGATTGAACTCCCGTACCTATTCTTTCAAACGCTTGTTTATGGGGTCATAGTGTACGCCATGATTGGATTTGAATGGACTGTTGCCAAGTTCTTTTGGTACCTCTTCTTCATGTACTTCACCTTGTTATACTTCACATTCTACGGGATGATGACAGTGGCCGTAACACCTAATCATAATATAGCTGCTATAGTTTCATCGGCATTCTACGCATTATGGAACCTTTTTTCAGGATTCATCATTCCAAAGACGGTAAATTTCTTACCATATCTTGAACAAAATATAATAATATCCAACCCAACCTATTAAAATTCATTCTGTCTGGTTTTTTTGACAGAGAATCCCGGTGTGGTGGAGATGGTATTATTATATATGTCCAATTTCTTGGACATTGTATGGATTAGTTGCTTCCCAATTTGGAGATTTCCAGGATGAGCTTGAAGGAAATGAAACAGTGGAGCAATTTTTAAGAAGTTACTTCGGATTCAGACATGACTTCGTGGGATACGTTGCAATAATTATAACTGGAATATCAGTCCTCTTCGGCTTCTTCTTCGCATTCTCAATAAGGGCGTTTAACTTCCAGAAAAGATAATCCTTTCTTGATGTGTCTATTAAAAAAAGGTTGGGCCATTTCGATAAAGATTCCGGTTTTTAATTTTATAGTTATAGTAGTCCATATCATAGGCTATTATCGATGCAATAAGTACAAAAATAGGAAAAAAACAGCTTTTAGATCTTGTAATTAATTTAGGGCTTGTATGAGAGGGATTAAAATCGGATTAAAATTGAAAATATAGCCGTTATTGTTGACTTTTATTAGACGAGTGGGACCCAATAACGGCCATATTTTCAATTTTAATTGACTTTTAATCCCTCCCGAACATGGCCAGGCTTCTTCTTCGCATTCTCAATAAGGGCGTTTAACTTCCAGAAAAGATAATCCTTTCTTGATGTGTCTATTAAAAAAAGGTTGGGCCATTTCGATAAAGATTCCGGTTTTTAATTTTATAGTTATAGCAGTCTATATCAGAGGCTATTATCGATGCAATAAGTACAAAAATAGGAAAAATACAGCTTTTAGATCTTGTAATTAATTTAGGGCTTGTATGAGAGGGGTTAAAATTGAAAATATAGCCGTTATTGGGTCCCACTCGTCTAATAAAAGTCAACAATAACGACTATATTTTCAATTTTAATCCAATTTTAATCCCTCCCATACAAGGCCTTAAGATCATTTAAGAAAGGCGAATTTTTCAAAATAGCCCTCGTGTAATGTTAAAGGTATCAATGTCTGCTTCTAATTTCTTTCAGATCAAATGTCTAATTTAACTTTATTAAATTATTTTTATTAGAAGAATATGTAGTTAAAAATGAATATTTAAATAATGGAGCTTAAACGGGGCTATACTAGTCTTTTTTTTGTCTCTTCTTCCTCGCTCCTACAAACCATCCCATCACCCCTTTCCTTACTGTGTGTCCCCCGAAACTCTCCTACTATGTCTATGAGTTAGGGAGAAGATTAAGAGTCTCACAAGCTCCGCGTTAGCAACTTGAGAGTAGCCCAAGCAAAAAAAATCGATCAAATCGATTAAATTGAACCTACTCGGATCGGTTTGGTCGAGCAAATCGGTTCTAGTCGGTTAATATAAAACCACTAATATGATGGGTTGGGTCGATTATGAGTTAAGGTTCCAACCCAACTGTTAACCGATCCGACCCGACCCAATTATAAATTTTTTTTCTTTTTTAGAGTCCTAGTTTTTAGTGCAATTTTTGGAGTTCCCAACTTTAAATGTTTGTTTAGAGTTTCCAATCTTTGTTATGTTGCATTTACAAGATTAAAGCCTAACTTAAAAATTAAATAAATCAAAAGTCAGTACCTGATATTAAAACACGTGCTCAATTATTTTTTCATCTTCTCTATGGTCCCAAAAAGATGAAAATTGAAAACTATCAAAATCTAATTGCCCCCATAGCCAATGCTGATGTCCTTCGTCTCTACCGCCTCCTCTACCGATTGTCTCTCCATTTATTGAATATATATTCTTGATGTACTAAAGGTTGGACTGTATGGAGACAGGTAGAGCTTTATAATGAAATATAATTCACATCTCCATGTATGATTGCAGGTGAAGGTGATTCAAACTGGATAATGGTTAATCTTAGTTTCTTGCAAATGGAAATTCGGCCAGCAAATTGTGCTTAGGATGTTATTTATATGTTAAATGATGGTTGTTGGACCAATTTTAGTTATTGAATTTGGAATGGATGTTATGAGTAATATTTGTAAAATCTATTACTTATTAATTTTGCTTTAGTTACAGTTAATGAAACAATTTTTTCGAATTTCAATTTTTAAGTATCGCACGTTTTAGCTCTTTCAATTTTATTGATTTCTGACGTAAAAATTGAAATGGGTGTAAAATTTGGTACATTACTTTGAGTAAAATCATGTGTTAATAACAAGTTATGAATTTGTGTTAATTGCAAAAGGAAAAGATTAGGCGTACTCAAATTGGGCCAAGAAGCTTTAAAGTTTTTTTTGTTTTTTAATTCAGTTTAGGCAAAAGATGAAACCGATTCGATTTAAGCTAGTTCGGTTCAAGAGCTTAATTGAGTCAATTTGGGTTGGAATTTATCGGGATGCGGTTGAAACTGACCCAACTCGATCGTGCCCAGGCCTACTTGAGAGTCTTCCGAATCAAGTTTCCAAATTAGCGAGTATATTTCATTTTCTCTCCAACGTAATTGTTGTTCTATAAACCCTTAAAGCACCCTCCTTTAGCAAGCAGATTTTAAGGGTGAGTTTGGTTATTACACTTGCTCTCAAAGCAACCACGCTCTTAGGGGACCCTCATTGTAGACGATCGACAAATGTCGTTTTGTAGAGGAGGAATATTTTGGCCCAATGGTGTCCTACATGCTCGTGAAAGTTCCCCTTGTAGGTTTATTAACATTTTAGGCACCCTCATCGTACAAGCGGATTTTAAGGGTGAGTTTAGTTATTACAGTTGGTATCAAAGGAAGAACTCTCTTAGAGGACCCTCATTGTAGACAAGTCGACATGCAAGATATTTCCATGGAGTCACCTAGCTGGGAAAAACAGGCCGCTGTGGATGCTTGTGAAAAGGTAACCCTTGTGGTTTATAAACTCCCTCATAATCAGATTTTAATGGTGAATTGAGAGCAAGTTCTACCCCAAGCTCTTGTTACATGGACACAACCTCACATCTTAGAGAAGAGTTGAAGTCTCTCGTTACAAAATCTGTACAGAAAGTATTACTAAAGAAAATAAAGCTCAAGTATTGCAAATCACCATGTGCCAATTAATTATTTCATGGAATAATTAGGCCCAGGCATTTCAACTAAATACTAAAAAAACATTATTTTACTTGCCCTTTTAAACATCCTAACCACAAGTGGAGACGTGAGAGACCAGCAACGCACCACGTTGTAAACAATACAAACAAAGTGAATATCAATATTAATATGTTCCATTTTTTACTGAAGGTTAGGATTGGCACAAAGATAAGTTGCACCAACAGTGTAATAAGAAATCGCAAGAGGGGTACGGAGAATTTCAATAAACAAGGACATGATTCACATAAGTTCTGAAACAGTGCATTCTTTAGGCCGCTATTCAGCCTCATTGGAGGAACGAGCAACATATTTTTTCTCGTGAGAGCTCCAAGCTATAGGGTTGTGCCAAAGGAGACCACATGGGCACTAGTAGAGGTGCGAT
The DNA here is from genome assembly GCA_903798405.1 of Fraxinus platypoda. NCBI lineage: Eukaryota > Viridiplantae > Streptophyta > Magnoliopsida > Lamiales > Oleaceae > Fraxinus > Fraxinus platypoda. The sequence continues at coordinate 17,007 of CAIGRT010229905.1, forward strand.
CGCCAATCTTACCATCCCAATCTGCATGAGAAAAGGCATGTAGAGAGAGTAGCGCTAAAGGAACAAACCATGACGAAAGATGTCACAAATATAGGAAAGAGGCACTTGATAGCTGACTAGTATTGAGAGGCTGTCTGGAGGAGATTTTTGTAACCCAAAAAGCAATTTTTTAGCCGTTTTTTTTCCACACTTTCTGCCCCATCAAGACACAGCTTAGTCAAACATTGTAGGCGGAATAGTGAAAGCAACGGTCTAAATTCTGCTGGCTAGCGCGCCCAGACAGGGCTTGAGTAATATTACAATGCATAAATTGAGCTAGCTTCTTTTAATAGTGTAAGGCAATATTAGGCTGAGTAAACAATAAATGTTAAAAGATTTCCCACTGTTCGGCAATACTCTATACTTGACTTTGTTTCAACATTCTAAGGTGCACTTAAATGTCCATTATTATTTATTTATTTCATAAAAAAGAGTTTGAGCTCCCCAAAATATTTGGACCTGAGGCGACCGCCAATTGGGCCTCGCCTTAGGTCTGTCCTTAGCTCAGGCTACGAGTCCTTATTCTTTTTTTTAACTTTAATAGGAAATAAATTAATTATCCAGCTGTCAACCTAATGAATAATAAAATACAGATTATGCCATTACTATTCTAATCTAATATATGAAAAACATTTAATATTTTGAACAAAGTATTTTTTTTCTATTCAGTTAGGAATTATTAAATTAAAATTATTATATTGTCTGATCTCAATTTTTTTCAAAATATATTTTTTTTCTCTCTTCATTTCGACCACATTTTTCAATAAAATAATATTACNAAAATATATTTTTTTTCTCTCTTCTTTTCGACCACATTTTTCAATAAAATAATATTACACACCATCCAAAAACTTTTCTTTCATTTTTAACCACGCGTTCTCCATCAATCTACTATTTTAAAATGCATTTTACACACACAAAAAAAAATGGGGTTCAAATAGGGGTTTAATAGTCGGCGCAAATATTAATTAATCTGTTCATCCTCTTTTTACTTCCATGAAAAGTTATTAGTCCTACCTAATTGACCAATAACAAACTTAATCCAAAAAATGAAAGGTTCGAAGTAACCTTTTCAAGAGCAAATTGACCCTTTGAAGTTTAAGGCTAAAATTGTCATTTCATTCTGCCACCCACCCTGATAATGAGATCTAGAAGCTGCCAGTGAAGCATAAATTTTGCCAATTTAAAGGACTCAATTATAAATAAAATAAAAAAGAAGGACCTCTCTTATAATGTTGAGAAAGCAGGAATTCTCTATCAATGACATTTTCAGCTCACTACATACTTCCCCGTTTGGGAATGATTAAAATCCAATTAAAATTGAAAATATAGTCATTATTGGGTCCCCACTCGTCTAATAAAAGTCAACTCCAACGGCTATATTTTCAATTTTAATCCCTCCCAAACAAGCTCATACTTCCCCGTTTGGGCTCATTATCCTAAAAATTTATTCTTCCCTCTCTTATTTTCAACTATACAATTTTTTATGAAATAATATCACACGTAAATCGAAAAAAAAATCGTTCTTTTTCAACCACACATTCCCCATAAAAATGCTATTCCAAAAATCATAATTTCAAATAATAAGGACCAAACGGAGGCTTAAAAGAGAAACTTGATCCTTAAAGTTTAAGACCAAAAATGTCATTTCAACTTGTTGCCACCACCCTAAGAATGAGATTCAGATAATCTGGAATGAGATTCAGATAATCTGGAATAAGATTATAAGAAGAGAGAATTGCAGCCAAGGTACCAAACATTTCATTTAGTAGTAGATTTGTCCAAACCTTTCATTTATGCCGTCGTAGATACCAAACTTTTAAAAAATTCGCAGCTCAAGTCCAAAATGAAGATTTTTGTTAGTTTGACTTCAAAAACCGCCAATTGACCTCATAAATTAAAAAATTAATAACTTTTCACAAATAAGACAAAGGTATTTTAGACATAACACATTTTTCCTATTACATAAAAAAACCACAAACCCCCACTCCCACCCCCATCTCCCAAAATCAATATGCCCCCCACCCAGCGTCGATCGACATTGCCATTGCCGGCACCACCGTTGGTACCACACCCGTGTATCTTCCCCTCAAGTCAAACCTCTCTTCTCTCTCTCTCTCATCTTTCTCTCTCTATATCTATATTATGTGTGTATGTATATGTTTAAAGAGAAGAAGAAAGAGTGGGTCGGGAGATGGGGTTAATCAATCATACAAAATATAAAAAATTCAAGATTAATTCAAAAATATTATTGAATTACCCCCACAAACGTACACATGGAACTCAAGAATTCAATAAACAAAAAATCAACACCACCACCATCGCGTCAACCTCCTTTAGTGGTGGTGCTACCACTTCAGCCAACTACTATCTGACTCCATCTCATCATCTTCTCCAGCGCCAGCAAGAATACCAACATGGCCAATCACCCCAATTCATTACTAATTCGTCTTCTGTTGAAGCTACTGGTGGCATGTTATCATCGTTGTTTACAGCTACCACTAGTGCTTCTACCTTCTCTACCATCCAGTCGTCGAGCCTGTGGATGCCTCTTTAGCCATCGCAAGTTACTGTACAACCATAAGAACATCACATACAAACCGAATAGCCACCAAAAAAGGTCACCAAGGATGGCCACACGAATTGAGAGCTTGGGTATCTAGTGGCAGCGGTTGAAAGCTAGGGATGTAGATAGATCTTATAAATTGAGTAAAAGTGGTCGACGCCATTGCCTCACTACCGGTGTATATTGCCCAATCTCTTAACTTAGAATTTATCATCTTCTTCACCAATCCCTCGCCTCCTTCAAACCTTAACTATTATCTCTCTCACTAACCTCCAAACCCTCTCATTGCCACGATGTAGGTAGTCGCCAGTGGTAGCTTGGGTATCTAGTGGCAACGGTTGATGGCTAGGGGTTTGGGTGGTGTTTGAATTGGGCGGTTG
>CAIGRT010229945.1:0-14440 GCA_903798405.1 Fraxinus platypoda
CATATTCACCCAATAAAATATTCTATACACAAATCAATAAAGTTACTTTATTTTTCAACCACACATTCTCTAAAAAATACTATTCATTACTTCATTTTTCTCCCAATAATAGGAGACAAATACACCCTTAATCACATCGTGTTATCATTACAAAGCACAATATATGCATAATCAATTACTTGATTTTCTATTTTTTTTTAATATTGTACATAAAATAAAAAGATAATTTGGTGATAATTTGTTGGTATTGAGATAAATGGAAATTGATAAAATGAAAGGAAGAGAAAAATATTGTATCATGAGGTTTAATCTCGCTAATGGCTTGTCGAACCACATTCAATTTATACGATGTTCAATTTATATATTTTTTTCCTTCCAAACTCATTTCGAGTTTTTCAAATTTGCTATGCGTTGGTGAAACAGGGTTAAATCCACCAATAAACCACCAATTCTATACTTAATGTCATATTGACCATTCAATTTGATTTTATTTTACTATGGTCACCCATATTCATACTTAGTGTGACATTGGCCACCCAATTTGATTATGTTAAATAAGATTATGGCTCTATTGAAATCAAGTATGAAGTTGGATGATCATGGTAAAACAAAATCAAATTGAGTGGTCAATATGACACTAAATATGTAATTGGATGACCATTGATGAATATAACCCGGTTAAACACGGTGTTGGGCCTATGTTTTAGGCCTATTGAGTGGGCTAAATATTGGGCCTTTTCAACATTATACGGGACCTTATTTTCATGCTACAGGCAATATAAAAACAAATCGAGGACTAATTTGCATCAATGCAAATAGATTATATACGCGCGGTGCAAAATTTCCAAAATATTCAGCTCCATCCATTTTCCCAAATCTCTCTCCATTCTGACCTTGCTAATCAGAAAAATCAGTTGAATCACCAGTAGATCATAGCTTCAAATCATGGTACGATACGCAATCTTTTGTTGAGCTTCAGCTTTTACATTCTCTCTTGTGTATAAATCCAATACATTTGTTGATTATTCTGTTTTTCTCTTTTATGTATATCCGGGTTAAAATTCCTCTTTCGTGGATTTGGGATCTCGAAAATGGAACCACTGGGATATGCAGTGTCAATTAATTTATTTAATGAATACCGATTTTTCAAAGCCCTAATTTTGAAAGAACAAATGATGTTTTAGAATTCTTAGTTGCCAGTCATATCATGAAATTTTTTATCAGGAGAATGGTAGAGACAGAGACTATTTGAAACCCCAGTATTTAATTTAGTTATTGTTCATTTTAACTTTTTGAGTTATTTTTGAAATATAATAGCTGAATACTGGGAAGTAAGAATTTCTGAATTTACACGACCAAGATGAATTTTTTTTTACTAATACCAGAACATTTGAAACCGAAAGAAGAAACATCCAGAAGAAGTTGGTGGATTTAATCTTCATTTTGCTTGTCACTTACTGATAGAGTTCACGGACAGAACCAGAAGCCCTCTTTATTTCAAAGAGAGGTAGATAGGTTATTCACGTTTCATTTGATGGTTAGAGGCGAATTGAAAGTTAAGCAGTGGGGATTATAAAGATTTCCCGGGGGAAAAATAGAGATGTCTCCTACGTTATCCATAGTATGTGGAAGTATCTACTCTAATTTCATGGAGTCGTTAATGTTGCATTAAGAACATAAGCCAGGTGAGGGAAGACTTAGGATGTAGAAGATCATATCACGAGTGATTTGGCTGGGTCAACTGTTATTAAAAAAACTAAGAGATTAAAAACGAGAGTTTCAGCACGTAAAAAGCTCTAAAAATAGAGACTTCATTAGCTAGACAATTTATATCTTTTAACAAAATTAGACTATTATTATTATTATTATTATTATTATTATTATTATTTTATTATTTTATTTTTTTGTGGAGAGCACACTGTGATTTTTCACCCTTTAGATTATATCTATAGAGTGGCATTTTACTTGTAGGATGCCATCAGTTTCTATACTCCTTTGAGATAGCAGAGATGCAAAATTTACTTAGTTGTCTTCTCCGCACTTCTTCAAGGATTTTCATGTATAATTTCAGAGTTAAAGTAATGAAGAACATAGTGTGATTGTTACAGTAATTCTGAAAATAGGCTGATGTGTTGATATTTTGAATACTGGAGATTAAAATCTCACTGATTTCTCACCCAATCACAATGTGTTTAGTTGTTTGAAATATTATCTTTTCTTTAATGCCTGACTGTGGTGCACCAGTGAGAGGGATCAGTGCTCTGGGTTTAATCCACAAATATAAGACAAATTAATCCATACTATGCTTGATTTTTTTGTAATTGTCATTTTATGTCGTGATCAAAATTATAAGGGACTGTTATGTGGGAATGGAATTTTTAAGGACCATAACATGTGGTGTTTGTGTGGTTTTCTGCAAGTAATTGGGATGATTGTGGAAGAAAATGAATATAGCCCCTGTTTGAACCCTATATTTTGAGAAAAGATTTTGTAAAAAGTGATTTTTTTTGTAGAATATATAGTTAAAAATTAGGATAAGTTTTGGATTTACTTGCAAAATTATTTTATTGGGAGAATATGTGGTTGAAAATGAGTTAAGAAAAAAATGAGTTTTGAGAAATGGGGCTCAAACAGGGGCATATATCGGCTTATGAGTTTTTTCGCATATGATGACAGAAAAGTGGAGAGAAGAAGCACAAAATATCTATACCTCAAAGTTTGCACCAGATCAACTGGGGTCTAGTTGCCTATACCATAATCAAAAAGTATATACCCATTTGGCTGGAAGACTAATGAGGGTATGATAGACATTTTGTGCATTGTTAAGTATGAAGAAAGCTACAGTGATTAAAAAGCTTAGAAGACTGTCATTTTTCATCTTGGCCTTATAAAAAAGGCATTCTAAAATGCTCCTTGGCTTAGAAGTATAAAACCTTAATTTTGGTGCCTATGTCCTTTGCTTTTAAAACGATTATTTGATATAGCATTGTTTGCTAAGAATAAATTTGATGTGGATAAAAAGATACTGTTGAAGTTTTAAAATCTTCAACCTATCCTTTGGGTAAGAGGAGCACAGTAGCTAAATGTTAGCTTTCTTTGAGCTTTGATTATCTAGTATGATGTAGTGGTTAGAAATCAGCATCTTTTTTATCTTAAAGCAATCTACATTACTGGATCTGAACTACTGTAGCTCGGAAACTCTTATCTCTTTGGGGGAGGAAAGGAGTGCACTTCTTGAATTCACATAAACTTTATGGCTGTAGATAGAATCGATAAAGTTTATATTGTTTTCTTTTCATTTGAACAGTCACCTATGAAGAGCATACTTTCTCTGCGAAGGACTGCTTTGATTCGGCGTCCCACTGAGAAATGTGGCCTAGCCAGTAGATTTTTCAGCACGCAGACTGCAACAACTTCGACTACCCCACAGCCTCCGCCACCTCCACCACCTCCAGAGAAAACTCATTTTGGTGGCTTGAAAGATGAGGATCGTATTTTCACAAATGTTTATGGGTTGCATGACCCCTTTCTCAAAGGTGCCATGAAACGAGGAGACTGGTATAGAACAAAAGACCTAGTACTCAAGGGAACTGATTGGATTGTCAATGAAATCAAGAAATCTGGACTTCGTGGACGTGGTGGTGCTGGATTTGCTTCTGGTCTTAAATGGTCCTTCATGCCAAAGGTTTCTGATGGTCGTCCTTCATACCTTGTTGTTAATGCTGATGAAAGTGAACCTGGAACTTGTAAAGATAGAGAAATTATGCGCCATGATCCACACAAATTACTAGAGGGTTGTCTAATTGCTGGAGTTGGAATGAGGGCCAGAGCTGCATATATTTACATTCGGGGTGAATATGTGAATGAAAGGTTGAACCTTGAGAAGGCCAGGAGAGAAGCTTATGAGGCCGGATTATTGGGGAAGAATGCATGTGGATCAGGTTATGATTTTGATGTACATATCCACTTTGGCGCCGGTGCTTATATTTGTGGTGAAGAAACAGCTCTTCTAGAGAGCCTCGAGGGGAAACAAGGAAAACCTAGGTTGAAGCCTCCTTTTCCAGCTAATGCAGGTCTATATGGTTGCCCAACGACTGTTACAAATGTGGAAACAGTAGCTGTTTCACCCACCATATTAAGGCGTGGGCCAGAATGGTTTGCTAGCTTTGGCAGGAAAAATAATTCTGGTACAAAACTATTTTGCATCTCAGGCCATGTAAACAAGCCTTGTACTGTTGAAGAGGAGATGAGTATACCATTGAAAGAGCTTTTAGAGAGACACTGTGGCGGTGTTCGTGGTGGATGGGACAATTTACTTGCAGTTATACCAGGCGGTTCATCTGTTCCTTTACTTCCCAAGCAGATATGTGAAGACGTGCTCATGGATTTCGATGCGCTCAAAGCTGTGCAGTCTGGTTTGGGAACAGCAGCTGTAATTGTGATGGATAAGTCAACAGATGTTGTAGATGCAATTGCAAGGCTATCTTACTTCTACAAGCATGAGAGTTGCGGTCAGTGTACACCTTGTAGAGAAGGTACAGGATGGCTCTGGATGATCATGGAGAGATTGAAGGTGGGAAATGCGAAGTTGGAGGAGATTGACATGCTACATGAGGTGACAAAGCAGATTGAAGGACACACAATCTGTGCCTTAGGTGATGCTGCTGCTTGGCCAGTTCAAGGTCTTATTAGGCACTTCCGACCAGAGCTTGAGCGGAGGATCAGGGAGCATGCTGAGAGAGAGTTACAGCAGGCTGCTGCTGCTTGATCCTTTTTTACAGGTTGGTATTATGAACTTTTTGTACTTGTTTACGCAGTAGTATTGAGGAATAGACATTGCATTGACAAAATTTTAAACTCTTTTTCTTCCTTGAGCATGCCGAGTCTTATTCAATACTACATGCCCTTTGAATTTATGTCGTTCTTTTCACGATAATCCACTAGAGATCATTTGAAAAAAAATAATGAAATGATTATGGTCCTAGATGGTAGCTGCCATTCTTTTCACGATAATCCACTAGCATATTATAAGACCTTAGCTTAGCATAGAATGACTTCTACCCTCCAAGACTATAATATTTCTCTATTTTCTTCAAAGGGCATGGTTGGTATTAGATTCCAGTAATGTGGTATGTCTTAGTATTGGTCACCACCAACACTAGTCAATGTAACTAAGATCCTCCTGTTCTTTTAATGCAGTTTTATCTTCCTCTCCTTTTTGAATTTGGAGGAATGTTTGATTTGTTTGTGTGATCAAAGTTATTTGGACAACTAGTCGAAAAATTACAGGGAAATTTCTGCATAAAAATCAATAGCCTGTTGTTTGAACAATCTAGATTGCATAATGCACCATCTTCTCTGGCATGGAAGTGCACCAATATTCTATCAACAGAGGTGCAATTATGTGTATTTCCCCTTTTTTTCCGATTAGTTACCTGAAATATTATGCAATATTGTCCGTTATTCTTCTTTTGCAGGGAAATGCAAACTAGTCCAGTTGAATAAACTTACTAAAAGTGGAGAGACATTTCAGAATGCCATCCATTCCAAGAAGCAGTGTGTTTAATTAATGATTGTACTGGACATAACTGCATTTAGATTCTATGACTATTTCTTGATGCGTCTAAAATTTGCCTTTTGTTCTGGTTGCATGAGGATGTAAGTTCAGCCCATGAACGAACATTGTTGTCAGTTTGTCTCTTTAACTATTTTGCTCAATAATTTGAACTCCTTTCTGATGTTTCACGACTCATGCTTTGAGGGCTCATATATCTACTCGCAAAAGTGATACATCTTCACGTGTTCAATAATTTCGTTCACCTAAAATTATATCCATTAATGTATCACGTGCCTTCGCATTCATGGGAGCCCTGCTTTGCATGTTAATCTTGGCCAGAATCAGAACTGTTGAATTGCTGGGATGTAATATATGTTCTCATTATTGATTCTAGTTCTCTATTGCAACATTTATATCTGCAGTTCATATGGCCAAGTTTGTTCTGTGATTCAATGTTCTGATGATGATTTTGTCGACTTGGAAGTAATTTGCATCCCTTTAATTCACCAAAATCATTAGAGCTATTAACTGTCACATGGTGTACCCTTTGAAAGAATCACAATTGACCCATTTCTTGTTTAATATCTTTATTGGAGTTGGTGAAGCCTCTCAGAACTATAATTGGTTTCTTATAAACTCAAGAATATGTTTGGCACCTAGTAGCGAATAGTTGGACGGCAAGACCAGACAAAAATGAGAATTGTAATTATAAGTGGCTTCACCCACTCCAATGGGATGTAGGGTATGAACTTGGACAATTGACCTCAATAATAAAACTCTTCTTGTCATCGAAGTTCTTCATAGCTACATGTATTGGGAAATCTTCTTTCAAAGAGAGATGAGTCGATTGACTGCACATGAACATGCTCAATACTTGTGGGATTAAGAATCACGTTTTGGATCTTGCATTCATTCTCTTTACGACTATGAGGGGTTATTCAGCCACTATTTGATGGCCATTATTTTAAGAAAATAGAGTTTTGAATAGTTATATTTTGGATAATATGTGATTAAAAAGTAGGAAAAAATTTTGAATTTACGCGTAAAATATTTTATCGTTTAAATATGTGGTTGAAAATGAGCATGAAAATCAAAGAGTTTTGAAATAATAGTTGTCAATAAGTGCTTAATAAGGTACAATGGAATTGAAATACGTTCAACAACAAATTACAAAATCTTGGTGATCCTTCTCTATCTAAATAAATGGGGACAATTGATCATTTATTCATCTGGTTTGATAGATTTTATTTTTCTCTTTCTTGGGCCGGTTGTAGACGATTAGGGATTTGAACCCCGACACCATGGTTCGTAAATTAGGATATGATAGATATTCACGTCATAACGGCTTTGACTTGTAGCAACAAAGTTTCGGACTTAAGTTGGTTTTATAGAACACACCATAGACGAGATCTTTTAAGTTTTCTTAGAGGCTAATTCGAGGAAGAAGATTTGATCTTCACTCCTCATTATCAAGAATTAAATTACTTTTAAACGGTCAGATAGGGGGAGAATTCTCGTGTCTTGTTTGGTAAAATAGACTTGACAATATTAAACATTTTCTAAGGAAAAAAAATACTACATAGTTGTACGATCTTAATAAAAGTAACATTGTCTTATGCAAAATACATATAATAATATAGTGTCTCGCACTATTATGATGATCCAATTCCAACCTCCATCAATAGGCATCTCATCCTCTCTATCATCACCCTAAAAACGTGGCTGCTTCAAATGGTGCACTATACATTAATTTATTCGTTAAATACAAGTAGTTGTACGTATTTCATGAGATTTGATTTGTTATCTAATATAATAAAATACATCACATCATTGAACATGAACGTAAATAATTGTCACGTTTGACATATTTGTTGATATTAAGAGCTCTTAGAATATCAATTCGAAAAATACTTTTTGTACATAACTGTTTATATAATGTTTTATATAATGATAATGTGTCAAAATATAAATAGGAAAATTATTTGATTGTTGAGATTTTGATCAAATTAACTCTCGTCACATCATCTATCGATAGACCATTTTGTAAATTATTATGTATATGTAACACAAACCTATACATTTAGACGTACTTTTAACCATGTCTATCGATTAGACATGCTTTACTTTTGAAATAATAAAAAAAATTGTTTTCGAAAATTGTGATAGTTTTTTTTTTCCATTTATCCAATTCTTTATAATAGCTCGAGTCATAATAGATTGATTTATTTGACGATCTTTTAAGTATTTTTATTTTTCCTTTTTATGTACTATTTGATACAATTACAATATAACTTATAGTTCAATATATTAAATTCTTGATTGGTGTCCATTATTTTCAAAATATATTTTTCTCTCTTCTATTTTCCATTACACATTCTTCAACAATATAATATTACACGCAAATTCAAAATTTTTCCTTATTTTTTAACCTCATATTCTCCATCAAAATATTATTCCAAAATGCATTTTAGGCAAACAATGAGGCTCAAACATGCTCTAAAATTTAGCCTTTTATCACATTGCAAAAGTACGTATTTAAGTCGTAACTTGTAGCAAAATCAAAGTTATAACACCCAAAATCCACTAATAAAATAGAAAGAAAATATTCTGAATTAATCTTAATTAAAAATATAAACTAAAAAGACCTCATTTAATGAACCAAATAAATAAGCTACTTATTTTGCTAATTTCTCGAAGAGAAAAAGAATAATTTGGATATGATGTTGCCGTACGAGATAATAACTTCAAGGAATTTTCACACACTGCACACACGTGAATCTCCCTTACTTCTTCCCTCAGTTCCTGGCTTTTCTTTCGGTACCCACTTTGTCTCTCATTTTACCCATCTTTACTTCCTTAGAAAACAACACAGAAGGATCATTCAACAATAAGATTTCACAATTTGAAGAAAAGGACTAGCCTTTTAAAGCATTTCTCATAGCAGCATTCTGTTTTGTTATTTCATTTGCATTCATCTTCCTTACAGGTTAAGATGCTGAACTTTTGTTATCTGGGTCATTTCAATGTGATAATATTGTGTTGATTTGTTCTACAATTGTTTGCATTTTGTATCTTGGTCGATTTAGAGGCCTTTAGGTCTTCATTTTTACCTCTTTTGGCTCCTGTTACAGTAGATTATTTTGGTAATGTGAAAATGGTTGTTTTTAGATTGTTATTTGGTTCTGATTGAGATGAATTCTTTTATTTTTTATATCATCAATCAGCTTGATCTACTTTAACATCTCTGTTTAGCTTAAGCGTTAAAAGTTTATGCCTTGCTCTGAGTCTGTAATTTCCACATTTTTTTGGAGAATTTTTTTAATAATAAACTGCTTGAATGAGTAGATTTGGTGTTTCAATCAGTCCCTATATTTACATTTATAGATTATATGTGCTGATTTATGACATTATTTTCGGGGACACAAAATAAATTTTGGTTTTCTTGACTAGATTGTAGTTGATCAAACATAACCGGCTACAATTTCCAGATTTTTTTTGTTAAGCCATGGTTCTTGGGCTGAGGTCAAAGCACAGAAAGGGTGCTTCTGTTAAAGTTGAGTACATAGTGCACTTACAGGAGATTAGGCCTTGGCCTCCAACAGAATCTCTGAGATCCGTTCAAACCGTGTTGCTTCAATGGGAAAATGGTGATAAAAATTCGGGATCCTTTATTTCTGTTGTTGGGAATACCTATATTTCTTTCAACGAGTCTTTCATACTTCCCTTTACTCTTCGCCAAGATAAAAAGGCACGTGATAAGTTTCTTAAGAAATACTTGGAGTTCAGCTTGTTTGAGCCTCAAAAGGACAAGGGAAGTAAAGGACAATTATTGGGGACAGCTTTATTAAATCTTGCCGATTTTGGAGTACTTGAAGAAATCTTAAGCATTAGTGTTCCTTTAAACTTCAAGAAGAGTTCTAAGAATTCAGCGCAACCGGCCTTGTTTATTAGCTTGGAGCCAGTTGAAAAAGATGGCTCGAATTCATCACCTAGTAGTCGCTTATCAAAAGCAGCATCCCTAGACAATGATGATAATGACTCGGAAATTGCCTCGTTTACTGATGATGATACTTCTTCCCATTCAACAAGGACTGCTGTATCATCAACCTTTGAGGCCGCAACAGCTTCACCATCCCAAAATGAGAAGGTAATTACATTTTCTCAATTATTGATTTTTTTGCTTATTTTCAAACATAATATAGTTCATATGGATTAGCCAATTGAATTTAGAATTTTCTTAATTTTAAATTTTTTATTATCTTTCACTCCCTATTTGAGTAAATGTACTGTGTAATAGCTATTTGCCACTAAATGCAGAATGGAACTGGATTGCTAAATGCTGGGACCGACCCTACTCAAGAGCCAAAGTGGAGTATATGTCCTTCATCAATTGATGTATCCTCAGATGCTGGAAACCGTATACAAAATTATGCTTCTTTATCCAAATTTTCTGAAAGAAGCATGACATCTGTCAAGAGGAACTCTGTTACCCCTTCCATGAAATCTTCTCCCTCATTCACAGGTATCCAAGATATAAACGGGAAGTCCAGCTACTGCGTGGGAACTCTTCAGACAGAAAGTGTTACCCGTGATGCCAATGAAGAGATTGCTAAAAGCAAAGCAAAAATTAATGAAATCACTCAACAGTCTGTAAAGGGCGAACCCTCTGGTAGATTTTTACCTAAATTTACGTCATCTGATAATTCTACACAGACCATTTTGGACTCAAAGTCTGTCAATCACTCTTACGCCTCTCAGGAAAAGATAGTGGAACAAGAAGCCAGAGCGATAAATGATGCACATAATGTTCTGGTGAATGACGGAGAAAAAAGGGAACAAATAAATAATGGACATGATGAAAAGATCATGGAAGAGATTTTGCATTTTCCAGAGATCAAATTGGGGGGAGAAGCTTGCAGCAGGCAGGTAACAATGAGAAGTGATACTCTTGTTCCCAATAGGAAAGCCCCAGGAATTATGGGTTCTAGTACTAACAATGCTCGATTAAAGCATGCGAAGTCTGTCCAGATACATAGATCCATTCGAGGGAATGGATTTGTAGGCAGCAGTGCAGGTGGGACAAAAGCAACAGATCTTGATATTCCAGACTCTCAAAATAACAGGAAAGGTAATGCCACAACTGAAAGAAAAGAACCAAAAAATAAAATTTCAGAAAGTAAAAATGAATGGAAGTCTAGAATTGAGATGCTGGAGGAAGAACTGAGAGAAACTGCAGCTGTTGAAGTTGGAATATATTCCATAATTACTGAGCACACAAGTTCTAGTAATAAAGTCCATGCTCCAGCTCGACGACTTTCCAGATTTTATCTTCATGCTTGCAGAGCAGGATCCCAAGCTAAACGGGCAAGTGCAGCAAGAGCTGCTTTGTCTGGTTTAGTTTTGGTTTCTAAAGCGTGTGGAAATGATGTTCCAAGGTAAATGTCTGTTCCACTGCTTGCGTAGGAGTTAGTGAAGTAAGTCATGCTGTACAGAATTAACAATTATCTGTAGCTTAGTTTATTTTGTTGTAACGTTTCCTAGAAATCCTCTTCCAAATAATGACTCCATTATGAGCAGCATTTTTTTTGTAGGTTGACCTTCTGGTTATCGAATTCAATAATGTTGAGAGCCATTGTTAGCCAGGCTGCTGCAGAAATGCCATGTACTGATGGACAAGGCATAAAAAGTAATGGCACTGAACCTGGATTGACTTTTAGATTTCTTGCTAACTCTGGGATCGAGAAAGAGAAGAAAAAATCAATTGAAGAATCTGACGACTGGGAGGATATATTGATGTTCCTTATTGCACTGGAAAAGATTGAATCTTGGATCTTCTCTCGAATTGTCCAGTCTATTTGGTGGCAGGTTGTTTTTCAGTTCTCTAGTTCTTATTTTGCTAAACAGATTCTTAGATAATCACGAGATCATTCTCGTTTTGTCCTCTGCAGACATTTACTCCACATATGCAGCCAATAGTTGCAAAAAGTAGTGGTAGAACTACAAGCTCAAGTACAAAGAAAACATATGGAAGAGGACATAATTTGGGGAATCACGAGCAGGGAAATTTCTCTACGGAATTATGGAAAAAGGCATTTAAAGATGCTTGTGAAAGGCTTTGTCCAATTCGAGCAGGAGGGCATGACTGTGGCTGCTTGTCTGTGCTGTCAAGACTGGTATATCCAGATATAAAAGAATGCTCAAAGCGAAAGTCATTTATTCTTTAGATGTGGATGTACTCTAATGGCAATAGCACTGATAGAAGCTAAAATCTTGCTCACTTTATTGTCCAGTCCTATCTAGCTTTGCTTACCAAACGTGCACTAAAATTTGAACAGAGTCAAATCATTTTGGTCTTCAAGAACATGGCTTTCAAAAGAAAGCTCAAAGAACACATTGGATATAATAATGTCCCACAATTTTTTATGTGAAGTGAGATCTTGTGCCTTTTTTCACTGAAAGGCTGAAACTCCGTCATTTTTATTGCAGAACTGTGATTAAGTGCATGCTATTGCTAAATATATCATGTTAATACTTTCTTCCTGTGTTTTTTTAGGTAATGGAGCAGTTAGTTGATAGGCTGGACGTGGCCATGTTCAATGCCATTCTTCGTGAATCTGCTGAAGAAATGCCGACAGATCCTGTGTCTGATCCCATTACCGATTCTAAGGTTCTCCCCATTCCTGCTGGAAAATCAAGCTTCGGAGCTGGTGCGCAATTAAAAAATGCTGTAAGTATGGAAGAATTTTTTTACGAAATATTATGTCTTATGCCAGACACCAGTCTTTCTTGTCAAACACGATGGATATATTTTTCTTTTAGGTTTTTGGTAAGTGCAGGTTATAATTTATACATACTCGTTCTCAAGTATGTAATCGGGAACATCCCCCAGACCTAGTGGATCTGCTGATATTAGTTTCTGGAACCATATTCTACTTAACTGCACTGGATACAAAAAAAATTCCTTGAATAATGTGATGGCAAAAAATACTTGGTATTAAAAATGATGAAGGTGACCTGGCTTCCTTCTAAATAGCCGATGTTATAATTTCTCATTGTTTCTAATTTTCTATACTGAATGGTCCTTTTCTGGTTTTATTGTTCTACAATGTGGCTTCTTCCTTCAACTTTAACAAAATCCATCCAACCCTAAGCATTTTGAACAATCTTGTTTCTCATAAAATATTTCCACACTAAAGTATTATTCACCTTTACTTTCTTTGGGGTTTTTAACAAGCAATCTTTGAATTTCAAATCATAAATTCCAGAAATGACCATTTAACCAGAAACTCGCGTTGACTCACTCATGTATCATGGTTCTTAATTTATTTTTCCATGCTGGTAGGTTGGCAATTGGTCCAGATGGCTTGCTGATCTTTTTGGCATAGAAGATGACGTACCTGTGGATAATAATTTTCTTGTTGATGACAAGAGACCAAAATCCTTCAAGGCATTCCGTCTCCTCCATGGTTTGAGTGACCTCATGATGCTTCCATTTGGAATGCTAGCTGATGCTTCCATTAGAAAAGAGGTGAGTCATTACTACAGCAATCTTTCATACTACATATATATTCCATTTCATTTCTTTTCATAGTTCTTGATTTTCTTGTTTGAAGGTTTGCCCAACATTTGATCCAACATTGATCAAGAGGATTTTTAGTAATTTTGTTCCAGATGAATTCTGTCCAGACCCCTTTCCGCAGAACATCATCGAGTCTCTGGATTCTGAGGTTGGTCCTCCATAACTAAGCATGTTTGGGAGTTGTTTATAATTGGTTTAAATTATAAATAGATATAAGTGGCAGATAAGTGGTTAATACTTGTGGATCCTACAAAATGCGTGAATAAAAAGTGGTTTGACTGATATAAACAGATATCAAACAAGCAAAGAACTTCATCGATATTACCAATAACTTGAAAAAAGTCGAATATGCATGTGGCTACTTAGTACTATATGATCATACAGATTGCAATTAATATCGTATATGGTTGTCTGTATTATTGTGTATGGCATTGTTTTACATTGTTTTCCTCGATGAAGGAAATCCCGGATGCTTCTGTAGAGTTGCTCACTAGCTATCCGTGCACTGCAAGTCCTACGGTTTACTCACCACCTCCAGCAGCTTCACTCAATTTTGTTATGGGTGAGGTTGGAACCGGATTCCTTGAAAGAAGCAGATCATCAGTACTCAAAAAATCATATACGAGTGATGATGAACTCGATGAGCTCGACTCACCCTTGACTTCATTCATTCCTGATAGCTTTCAGAGTTCCTCTGCTTTAGCAAAACTCAACTCAATGCCACAACGAAAGGGTGGCAGAAATGTTCTTCGGTATCAGCTACTCCGGGAAAGTTGGGAAGATGGTGAACAGTAGCAGATTTGGAATTCCCTTCCGGAGTCATAACTTGAGTTGCTTGACGGACAAGGCACGTTACTGCTGTTAATGATTTGTGAGAAAAGGAAGGGTCGCGAGAGAGCCATCGAATATTCAGTAACCTTCTTGGATTATGTATATACATGTATAGCCGTATGTCTCTTTTCTACATAACATTAAGGCTTTTGAGACTGCCCAACTCTGTAGTTCACTTGAAACATGGTGGTGTTCGCTGTTATGATTAGACTCGACTCGACTCAATAGTACAATAGATAAGATTTTTATTTTTTATTTTTTATAGTACTGAATTTATTTAGCATGCATTTCGATCTAGTGTTCTAAAAAGCGCGCCTAGGCTCGATGCTTGATGAAAACGCTTCGCCTTGAGCCTAAGCGGCAGGGGCGGACCCACAATGTTGACCGCTTAATGCTTGCCTAGGCGCGCCTTTGCCTAGTTTTTTTTTGTTTGTAGATGCACACCAAAAAAAGAAATAGACTTGACACTACGA
>CAIGRT010229946.1:0-14147 GCA_903798405.1 Fraxinus platypoda
TAGGCAAACTTGAGCATGGACTATATCATTTCCAACATCCTCATCTTCAACTCAATGATCATTCATCACACCATTATCATCAACTCAAATCAGATTTTGATATCTCCAATACCAAGAACTCTGTTGTTCATCCTACTATTTTTCGTCCTAGTTTCTCTTTTGAATGTAATAAATCTGATCCTGTTTGTAATACCATTGACACTACTGATATCAAGATGAACATTGATATTTGGCATTGTCGTTTAGGACATTTGCCTAATTCCAAACTATCCTTTCTACTTAAATCAGTTCCTAATATTACTATCAATAAAGAATTGCATTGCACTGTCTGCCCCTTGGCCAAGCAACATGGATGGCCTTTCCATAACAGTGATACTAAAGCTTCACAAGCATTTGAAATCATTCATTGTGACATTTAGGGGCCATATTCCCTCAATTCCTTAGATGGCTCCAAGTATTTCCTAACTATTGTTGATGACTATAGCAGAATGACTTTGACATACCTCATGAAAGATAAATCCCAAACTAGAACCCTTATTCAGTCATTCTATCATCTCATTCAAACTCATTTTCAATGTAATATAAAGACCTCAGGTCTGATAATGGTTTGAAATTCCACATGAGTGATTTTTATCTTTCCAAAGGCATTGTAAATCAATTGAGTTGTGTTGAAACACCTCAAAAAAATGGTGTGGTTGAGAGAAAGCACCAGTATTTTTTAAACATTGCTAGAGCCCTTAAATTCCAAGCAAACTTGCCTCATCAATTTTGGGGTGATTGCATCTTAACAGCCACTCACATTATAAACAGAACTCCTACCAAGATGCTTGCAAATAAATCTCCCTATGAAATGCTTTTCCATAGCACACCTTCCTATAATTATCTCAAAGTCTTTGGGTGCCTTTGGGTGCCTTTGTTATACCTCAACCTTGAAAAGATATAGAACTAAGTTTGATCCTAGAGCTGTACCCTGCCTCTTTATTGGTTATCCATATGGAATGAAGGCATATAAACTATACAACCTCAAAACCAATGCAGTTTTTGTGTCCAAAGATGTCTCTTTCCATGAAAATATTTTTCCTTTTCATTGTCTTGCTTTTCTTACTTTATTGTCCAAGTCTGATGATGCTGTTCAACTTTCTCCTATTCTTTTCCCAACACATTCTCATCCAAACACTGATCAGTATCAGATAGATCAAACATATCAGATTTTCCCAATTTAGCTTCATTCTCACCTATTGGTCCTTCCTTTCCATCTACTGATACTACTAAATCATCACCTGTTGTACCTCTCTTACCTCATCCTATGCCTACACGAACTTCTAATAGACCGAAACGTGCTCCTTCATATCTACAAAACTATCATTGTAGTCTCATGTCTCAGTTGCCAGTTACTCAATCAGATTCTGTTGTGAAGGATTCTGAATTCAGCAAGCAATATCCCATTGAGGATCACTTGGGCTATGATTTGCTATCTCTTGGTCATAAAGGTTACACCTTGGCCTTATCCACTGTTTATGAGCCAAGGACCTTTACAGAAGCATCACAATATCCTGCTTAGGTGGAAGCTATGGATGCTGAATATCATACATTGGTTTCTAACAACACATAGGATGTTACCAAGTTGCCTGATTATAAAACCCCAGTAGCTTGTAAGTGGGTTTTCAAAGTCAAGCTCAACTCAGATGGAACTGAAGAAAGGAAGAAGGCTTGTCTGGTAACCAAGGGATTCGCTCAATAGGCTGGACTAGACTATGAAGAAACATTTTTTCCTGTTGCAAAATTGGTTACTGTAAAAACTCTATTGGCTGTTGCAGCCAACAAATGTTTGCATCTTCATCAATTGGACATCAATAATGCTTTTCTTCATGGTGAGTTGGATGAGGAAGTTTATATGCTTATGCCTCCAGGCTATGAGTAGCATGGGGAGCATGATGAACAACTAGTTTACAAGTTAAACAAATCTATCTATGGGCTGAAACAAGCTTCTAGGCAATGGAACATGAAGCTTACATCATACATTCTCTCACAGGGTTTCAAGCAATCTAAGTCTGATTACTCCTTGTTTAGCAGGAAAGATGGCTGCTCATTCACTGTACTTCTCATATATGTGGATGATATAATTATTGGGGAAAGCAATCTAATCTTACATCAAGCAGTTCAAGGCTGAATTAAACAAGCAGTTTAAGCTGAAAGATTTGGGGATCCTGAAGTGGCAAGAAATTCAACAGGTATATCCATTTGTCAAAGAAACTATGCACTATACGTTTTGCAAGATGTAGGCTACCTTGGAGCTAAACCAGCTAACAATCCTTTACCATACAACTTGAAGTTGAAAAAGGATGAAGGTGAATCAATTGCAGACCCAAGCATCCACAGAAGACTAGTAGGGAGAATTTTATATCTAACAATAACTAGACCAGACTTGTCATATGCTGTTTAGGTGTTGAGTTAGTTTCTCCAATTGCCATAGCAGCCTCATCTAGAGGCAGCTCACTATGTACTAAGGTATTTGAAGAGCACACCATGACAAGGGTTGTTCTTTTCTAGCAGGTCTGATCTTCAACTCAAGGGCTATTGTGATGTGGATTGGGCAGCATGTTCGGACACAAGGAGGTCCATTACAGGTTATTACATTTTTCTAGGAGACTCACTAGTGTCATGGAAGTCCAAGAAACAACATACAGTGTTAACGTCCTCAGCTGAAGCGGAATATAGGTCCATGGCTGTTGCGGTTTGTGAGTTTACTTGGTTGAAGAACATACTGAAGGACATGCGCATTGAACATTCCAGACATACCCTGTTATTTTATGATAATAAGTCGGCTATTCACATAGCCAACAATCCAATTTTCCATGAAAGAACAAAGCACATAGAAATTGATTGTCATCTAGTGAGGGATAAAGTTCAGGCAAAGGAAGTAAATATGCTGCATACGGCTTCCTAGGATCAGTTGGCTGTCTTATTAACCAAACCATTAGTAGGAGTCAGATTTAATTCATTACTTAGCAAGATGGGAATGTTGAATATACACTTGTCATCTTGAGGGGGAGTGTTGAATTGTAAAATAGCATAAGGGTATTTATGTCATTTTATCCATTTCCGTTCTATTAAGCTAGTTCCCCTTTTGTGTATAAATAGGCTGCTCACTCCCATTGTGAATTCACGTTTTCATTTTGGTAAATAGAAATCCAATTCCTCCCACCATTCTCTTCTATCAATATAGAATAATTCTCTTACATTTTATCACGTTTCTCCAAGTCTGTGTATCTCTTAATATTGAAATGACCCCTCTAATATTTGTTATATTATAAGTAACCAAGGGTGTGTTTGACACCCATTTTTTGAAGATAAAAATTTTTAGAATAGTGATTGATGGGAGAATGTGTGGTGGAAAAGTTATGAAAAGTNGAAGTTACATTATGACTGTTGACTAGGGTGTGTTTGACACCCATTTTTTGAAGATAAAATTTTTTAGAATAGTGATTGATGGGAGAATGTGTGTTAGAAAAGTTATGAAAAGTTTTAGATTTGTGTGTAATATTATTTTATTGGAAGAATGTGTGGTTGAAATGAAGTAAGAGAAAAAAATGAGAATGAGAAAAAAAAATGGTGTCAAACAGGGGCCAAATATGAATTAACAATATATATCATATAATTAAAAAAGGTTCACACATCTAATTCCATAAAGTATGCTAATAGTATATTTGATATATGGAGTTGATCTATATAGAAAATAAATAATATTTTAGCTTCCATGTACCAAACATGTGATAACAAAAAAGCTTATGTGAGGGATAAATGTAATGGATCACTCAATCTGAAAAGGTAAAATAAGAACATCGTAGACAGATGAGTGATATTAACAAACTTCACAGTCAGATTTTCTCAAAACATGAACAGAATCCTTGTCTCCTTCATTTTCCTAATACTTCTTGTAATTTTAGGATTTGCAATACCCCGAGATCGTGAATGTTAGACAACAAGGTGTGGAGATTTCTGTCCAACCATTAAGTTTCCTTTTCGACTCAAGGATCATCAACCATAACATTGTGGTTATCCTAGATTTGAATTGTCATGCACTGAAAGCAAAAATACCGAATTTGAGCTTCAATTTCCGGTGACAACATCAACGAACAACGTCGTGCTTCCAATATTCGAGAAAGTATGGATCTGGAAAATCGATTATGAAGCACAACTTATATATATAAATGACTTCATGGCAAATTACTGCCCTCCAGGGCAGCCTCCTAGTGTAAACTCATCAAATTCCCTATTCACGATAGCTCAAGTTTTCGGGGTTGAGGAGGGATACACATTGTTTAATTGCTCGTCTAACTTAGCAGAAGGTTATCCATACCCCATAAAATGTCTTAGTAGACGTAAATATCAACTCCTAACTATATATTCTTCGTATGGGATCAGCAACTTGCCTCAGTATGATAAGTTCGAATTTCGCATAGGTAAATTAGAGAAAACAAAGTTAACATAGAAGATATAGAGAAAATGAAGGGAGTAACGAAAGGGAGTAATTGAACTGTTAATTTCCTTACTTTTTATTGAAGACAACCACGACTATATATAGTAGTCTTACAACGTTAGAAAAAATAACAAATAATGCTAATAATGAGGAAATATCACTATCCTACTGGAGCTAAAGATAAGCACTGCATGGCTTATTAAATGGAACAAACAAACTGAATAAAATAGACTAAGTCCACCCCACGTGTTCACTTCAGCTGATAGCAACAATTATAGGAATCAGTTGCATGGCTAGGCAGGCTTTATGAATGGTGGACACGTATCATTCCTCTCCCCTTAAGGATCCTTGTCCGCAAGGATAAAATCAGGATGTGACTTGGCAAAGCGCCACTCATTTTCCCAGGTTGCGTCATCTACTGGTGCTCCTTTCCATTTAACTAAGATCTCCGACTTTGGATTGTATTTACCTTTACGAATGACACGACGGTCCAGGATTGTGGAAGGATGGTAGAATCATCTGTAACTGGTGGAAGTTGAGGAAAGGCTTGAATGACTGGTCCCAGATGCTTCTGTAACAAACTAACATGGAACACATTATGAATTTGAGACCTGTTGTTTGTTGTGAGATTGCAACAGAAAAACAAAGACAACTCTGAAGCAGTTTCAACATAAAAAACAGAGAACTTTGAAATCTGAGGAACACCTGAGCTTCTGTCGAAGAAGAGATAATTTTATTGAATTCAATGCTAGTATTTAAAGACTTAAAAATAACTAACCACTAAGGCCATGTCCTTTATGTTGATGATCTTTTATTGAATTCAAGAGTTACAGCACTATCCTTCTGCACTTCCCTCAAGAAAAACAGCTTGATGTTGAAATGTTTAGTTTTCCCGTGAAAAACTGGATTGTGAGAAATCGCTATTGCAGCTTGATTATCAACAAAGATCTTAGTGTCTTCTTTCTGCTCAATATGAAGATCACTCAATATCTTCCTCAGCCACAAAGCTTGATTTACAGCAGCAGTTGCAGCAACGAACTCTGCTTCAGCAGTAGATTGAGCTACTATTTCTTATTTTTTCGAACTCCATGAAAAAACTCCTGATCCAAAACTAAAACAGTATCCAGAGGTACTTTTCATGTCATCAATAGATCCCGCCCAGTCACTATCAGAGAAACCAAACAACTTGAACTCCTTGTTTTTTTTGAACTTGATGCCAAAGTTGATTGTGCCTTTGATGTATCTAACCACCCTCTTAGCAGCCTTCAAGTGTATTTCACTTGCACAATGCATGAACCGAGATAAAATACTCACAGCAATCAAGATATCAGGTCTTGTTGTTGTAAGATACATCAGACACCCAATTAAACTTCTAAAGTGTACTTCATCCTCTTTTTCGGTTCCATCTTCCTTGCTCAACTTTTCCTTTTGATTCATAGGAGTGCTCATTGACTTGCAATCTTCCATATGAAACTTCTTGAGAATTTCCTTTGCATACTTCTTTTGACAAATGGAAACTTCATCTTGACTTTGCTTGATCTCCATTCCGAGAAAATAAGTCATCAATCCAAGATCAGTCATCTCAAATACTTTCATCATTTCCAACTTAAATTCATCAATCAAAGCTGCATTATTTCCAATCACCAAAAGATCATCAACATAAAGAGAAATAACAAGAATATCAACCTCACAGTGCTTGATGTAAAGGGTGGACTCAGATAAGCTTTTTACAAAGCCTAAACTTAGCAGATGATCATCAATTCTACTGTACCAGGCTCTTGGAGCTTACTTCAATCCATATAGAGCTTTTTTTAGGAGATAAACTTTGTCCTCTTCTCCTTTCTTCACAAAGCCTTCGGGTTGCTCAACATAGATTTCTTCTTGCAAAAAACCATTTAGAAATGCTTATTTAACATCCAACTGATACACTTTCTAGCCTTTTTGTGCTGCAACAGCAAGTAGCAGCCTGATGGTGAATAGCTTGGCCACTGGTGCAAATGTGTCTGAGTAGTCCACTCCAAAAATCTGAGCATAGCCTTTAACCACAAGCCTCGCCTTATGCTTGTTGATGGAGCCATCAGCATGGAGTTTGGTTTTGAACACCCATTTGACCCCAATGACTTTTCTATCTTGAGGTCTGTCAACAAGTTTCCATGTCTTGTTTTTCTCGATCATGTACATCTTCTCCTTCATTGCAACCATCCACTTTTGATCAAGTTTTGCTTCTTCAAAACTTGCAGGCTCACAAACTGCAATGTTACATCTCTGATAAATATCAGAAAACAATTTAGTGCCTCTGATTGGAGTTTCATCCACCATCTCATTTTGCCAATCTTCATTTCTCTGCCCCTCGACATGTCTGATGGGAAAGTTTACCTTCAGCTGATTTGAGTTTTTTAAAGTCTCCCAGTTCCATTCTTCATTTTCCATGAAGTGCACATCTCTGCTTATGACAATATTCCCTGTTTGTGGCTGAAAGACTTTGTAAGCCTTGGATATTGTACTGTAGCCTACGAAGATGCCTTGTATTGCCTTTTTGTCTAGTTTATCACGCTTAACCTGAGGAACATAGGTAAAGCACAAACAACCAAACACTTTAAGGAAGTTTAGAGACTGTTTATATCCATACCAAGCTTCGAATGGTGTCTAATTCTTCACTGCCTTTGTGGGAAGCCTGTTCTGAAGAACAACTGCTGTATTTGCCGCCTTAGCCCAAAATTGCTTTGGTAAGTTTTTCTCGTGTAGCATGCATCTTGCCATTTCCAGTATGTATCTATTTCTTCTTTCACTAACTCCATTTTGTTGTGGAGTATAGGGAGTAGTAAGCTGGTGTTCTATGCCCTCTTCCTCGCAAAACAAATTGAATTTTTCTGAGGTGTATTCTTTTCCATTATCTGACCTTAGAACTTGAATGTTGCAGCCACTTTGGTTTTCCACCATTTTCTTGAACTTCCAAAACAATCTAGCCACTTCTGATTTGAATTTTAAGAAATAAATCCAGCATAATCTTGTAAAGTCATCAATGAAGGCAATATAGTAAAGGCTACCTTTGAGAGATGGTATTCTTTGTGGTCCTGATAGATCAGTGTGGATCAATTGAAGCTTTTGTGTTGCTCTCTAAGCTGTTTTTGGAAATGGTTGTCTATGTTGCTTTCCATATTGACATGTTTGGCAGTGAGGAAGATACTCTTCTAAAGCAGGTAAGTCCCTGACCAATTGCTTTGTTTGAAGTAGTAGTAGTCCTTGTTGATGATAATGACCAAGTCTCTTATGCCATATCTCCGTGACACTTTCCTTGGTAGGAAAGGCAGCTTGCTCCTCCTCTAATGGATTAAGTGTGAAGCTCTTTCCTCTCATCTTGACGTTGAACATCTCCTGACCAGATGCATCCTTTATCAGACAGTATTTGTCTTCAAAATGTACTTTGAAGCCTTTCTCTATCAACTGACCAACACTTAACAGATTTTGGTCAATTTCTGGA
Source organism: Fraxinus platypoda (assembly GCA_903798405.1). NCBI lineage: Eukaryota > Viridiplantae > Streptophyta > Magnoliopsida > Lamiales > Oleaceae > Fraxinus > Fraxinus platypoda. The sequence goes on from CAIGRT010229946.1 coordinate 7,962, forward strand.
ACATAGAGAACATCATAGATAAGTTTTGTACCTAAACAACTTGCAATTGCAATGGTGCATTTTCCCTTGACTGCTATATGCTGTCCATTGCCAATTCTGACTTTTGAAGTCTCTGTGCTTCTTAATTCCTTGAACAGCTCCTTGTCATGTGTCATATGGTTAGTGCAACCACTATCAATTAACCAGCTCTCACTTGAATCATTGCCTGAAAAGCAAGTAGCAACAAAGAGTTGATCCTCCTCCTCTTGATCAGCAACTTGAGCATCTGCTTCTTGCCGCTGATTTTTACTTCTGCAAATTACAGCTTCATGACCAAGTTGATTACACCTACTGCATTTTGCATCAGGTCTGCTCCAGCATTTGAAAGGAGAATGACCCTTTCTACCACAATGTTGGCATGGTGGATAATTTTCCGTTGGACCTCCACTCTTGTTCTTGTTTCTGTTTGCTGTAGCATCGCCACTTATAGCAAAATTCTTCTTGTTCTTCTTCTTCCTCAGTTTCCCTCCTTCTTGATGCTTGACTGGCAGTGCCCCTTCAACGGCTCCTTCTTGCCTCATGACCCTTCTTTGCTCTTGCGCCTGTAGAGCATTTAAGAGCTCTGACAAGGTAATCTTGGACAAATCCTTGGTGTTCTCCAAGGTTGTAATGGTTGCCTCAAACTTTTCAGGCACCGTTAATAGGATTTTTTCAACAATCCTCGAGTCGGGTAGATCAGAACCAAGCAGCCTTACCTTATTGGCAATGCTCAGAAGTTTGTCAGAATACTCTCTAATGGTTTCTGATTCCTTCATTTTCTGCAGTTCAAAATCTCTTATCAAATTGAGCACTTGCATCCCTTTGATCCTCTCATTTCCTTCATACTCTGTTTTTAGATAATCCCAGATTTCTTTTGCTGATTTGAGTGACATGATTCGGGTGAAGATAGTCGATGAAACGGCAGCAAACAAACAGGCCTTTGCTTTCGACTTCCTCGTTTTTCTGTCTTTGTGATTTTTGATTTGGGACATTGTGGGGTTGTTTGGCAGAGGAGGAACTTCGTAATCCTCTTCTACAGCTTCCCAAAGATCCAGTGCATCCAGGCAGGTCTCCATTCTCACAGCCCAAATTTGGTAATTTTCTCCGTCGAACACTGGAGGAGCAATTGATGAAAAACTAGCATCTGTGTCCATGGCATCCACTTGAATTCAATTTCAGACTCTCACAGGTTCCTTAAGAAATCAGCTCTGATACCAATTGTTGTTTGTTGTGAGATTGCAACAGAAAAACAAAGACAACTCTGAAGCAGTTGCAACATAAAAAATAGAGAACTTTGAAGTTAGAGGAACACCTGAGCTTCTGTCGAAGAAGAGATAATTTTATTGAATTCAATGCTAGTATTTAAAGACTTAAAAATAACTAACCACTAATACCATGTCCTATAATTAAACCACAGTTAAACACACATAAAAACTGAACATTAACAACCTACTGGAAACTAGGAAACAAACTTTGAAATATTCAAAAATAGAATAAAAAAACAATCAGGCCACAAACGTGGCAGCAGTCCTAAACACAACAGCTAACAAGACCCAGGAGGAAGAGACAATCTATATGCAACTGTACCTATCTTCTCAATAATTTGATAGGGACCAAAAAAATGAGGGGCAAGCTTCATTGAACCTCGAAAAGCCACTGAAGTCTGTCGATATGGCTGAAGTTTTAGATACACATAATCTCCAACAACGAAAGAAACTGCACGCTGTTTTTGATCTTCCTGACATTTCATTTGATCTCGAGCTAGCAAAAGGTTATGACGTAACTCACATAAAATGGCATCGCGATCTCACGGGTACTCATCGATGGCTTGAACATGCGAAGTGCCTGGAACATAAGTTAAGAGGTTTGGGAGTGGAATGCCATAAACAACCTCGAAGGGTGTCATTTTACTGGAGGAATGGATCGAGGTGTTATAGCTAAACTCAGCCCCAAGAATACATTCAAGCCATTTTCGAGGTTGGTCACCTGCAAATATTGCTCCAATGTGAGATTTACTACCTCGGTTTGGCCGTCGGGCTGTGGGTGGTAACTTGAACTCATGCAAAGCTTGGTTCCCTACAACTGGAATAGTACACGCCAAAAAGAGCTGATGAACACTTTATCTCGATCACTAACAATGGATGTCAGAATGTCGTGAAGCCGAACTATATTGGAAACAAATGCCTTGGCTATAGTAACGACAGTAAATGGGTGCTTCAAGGCTACAAAGTGAACATACTTTGTTAATCGATCGACGATTACCATGATAGTTGTTTGCCCATTAGACGGTGGTAATCCTTCGATGAAATCCATGGAAACATCAGTCTACACACGAGCAGGGACATGTAGTGGTTGAAGTAACCCGACTGGCTTCATACAATCAGTTTTGTACCGTTGGTAGATATTGCATTGTTACAAGAATTCCTTCATTGACCGGAGCATGTTAAGCCAGAAAAAAATTTGCTTAATACGAAAGAGTGTTTTATGGAACCCGAAATGCCCACCTGGGGGTGATGAGCAGCAGTCCTCAATTACTTTTTGAATTAAAGTTGAGGTGGGACTTGAGTAAACTTTGTCATTTTTGAAACACACTCCATCATATTTGGTCAGTGAGGGTATTTTAAGCAAGTCCTCATAGAAGGGATCTTGTGTGACTTCTTTCTGTAGTATCGTGAAACTCAACTACACGTGATAAAGAATCTGCGGCTTGGTTTTCGGCTCGCGCTGGGGTAGTGATCCATTGCTCTAACAAGTATTTGAGACTCTTTTGGTTTGTGCGAACAGTAAATGGTTTTTCGAGCAAATAAGGACACCATTTTTGGATTGCTTTGACGATGGCTAACATTTCTTTCTCATAGGTGGACAATGCCATAGACGATCCTTTCAAAGCCTCACCGAAATAAGCTATAGGTCGGTTGTGTTGGGAAAGGATTGCACCAATTCCGATTCCACTTGCATCACATTCAATCACGAACCGTTGGGAGAAATTAGGAAGACACAGAACTGGTGGTGACATCAGCGCCTCTTTTAATTGTTTGAAGGCTATTTCTGCGGCCTCATTTCATTTAAATCCATCATTTGTCAAAAGTTGATTTAGAGGAACAGCTATGGAACCAAAATGACGGATGAACTTTCGGTAGTAGCCTGCTAAACCCAAGAATCCACGTACTCCTTTTGTTGTTGTTGGTATAGGCCACTCAAGGATTACTTGTATTTTAGTTGGGTCAATTACCACCCCTTACTCTGAAATAATGTGGCCTAAATAGTCGACTTGCGAAACTCTGAACCTGCATTTTGATTCTTTAGCAACCAAACTGTTAGTTGATAAGATTGTTAAAACTGTTCGTAAATGAGAGATGATCTTCCCAAGAATGTGAGTACACCGGGATATCATCAAAGAATACCAAAATGAACTTTCAAAGATAAGGATGGAAGAGGTCATTCATGAGACTTTGGAAAGTTGCAGGAGCGTTGGTGAGGCCAAATGGCATCACGATGAATTCATAATGCCACTCATGTGTTCTAAAATCCATTTTCGGAATATCTTGCTCCTACACTCGAATCTGATGATTGCCCGACTGTAAATCTAATTTGGAAAAGAACTTGGCTCCATGAAGCTCATCTAAAAGCTCGTCAATCACCGGAATTGGGTATTTATCTTTGATTGTTATGTTGTTTAGAACTCGATAGTCTACGCAAAATTGCCAATCGCCATCCGCCTTTTTCACTAATAGAACTGGTGATGAGAACGGGCTATTACTGGGTCTCATCAAACCTGATTGTAGAAGTTCCTTCACCATCCTCTCTATTTCATTTTTTTTTGGTAGTAAGGGTATCGATATGGTCGTATACTTACAGGTTCCATGTTAGGCTGTAATGGATATGAGTTGGTTGGGAAGCTAACGACAGAGGGAGTGATTTGGAAAAAAAGCCCACTACCTTGTAGGTTGTTGAATTCCTTATCCGTTAAAGCTTCAATTCCAACATGCTTCAATCCCTGGAAAGTGTGGAAAACCCCTTCAACTTTGAAAATCATGATTAGTTGTTTGTAATCCATCTCAATAGACCCAAGAGTTTCAAGCCATTGTACTCTCAAAACTAGTTGGCATGCTACAACTGGAAGAACATAGTAGTCTGTTGTGACGGAATGGCCTTAGATGGTGATAGCAAGTGTCTGAAACTGCCCAGCACATTCTATTTTCTCTCAATTGGCCACCATCACTTGAAACTTCTTGTCTCGAATCACAGGTAACCCATACTTAGTGACTATAGCTTGATCGATGAAGTTATGAGTGCTACCACCGTCTATTAGCACAGTTATATTTTTATTTTTTAGTTTGCCCATGACACGTATTGTTGTGGATGATTGGTTCCAGCAATCGTATGAAATGAAATTTCTGGCATGGCATCTTTATTCTATGGTTCTTGTTGAGCGTTGTCGTCATTAGTTGAGCTTGGATGCAATGAATCTTCAATCATGAATAATTGGGGACGTTCACAGTGATGACCGGGAATGAACTTCTCGTCACAATAATAACATAATCCCTTTTCTCGACGTTCTCGTGCCTCTTGATTGGTGATTCGACGGAATGTTGTCGGAGCAGTATATGAATTTAGATTCACACACTGGTTTGGTGTGGGGCCTAGTACACCAGCTGCTGGATTGGAATTTGTCTTCAGTACCACTGAAGTTGGTTGGAGGCGAAGTGGTTGGCTTGTTTTCTTTTGGAACTGATTTCGTTCCTCAATTAGCCGAGCGACTCCTATCGTATCAGCTAAGGTGTTGGGTTGTTTAATTTTTAAATCTAGGCGGACGTTATCTCGAAGTCCTGCAATGAAACAACCAATTAGAAAATTTTCGAGCAGGCCATCGACTCGATGGGAAAGCTTTTCGAAGGCTTCCTGGTAAGCTGCTACGATTGAGGTTTGTCTAAGCCGAGTAAGAGCTTCCGACGGATCTTCGTAATCAGTTGGACCAAAACGGAGAAGGACTGCTTTGGTGAACTCCTCCTAGGTCAACGGTCCACGAAATTTCATCAACCACCGATGCCATTGTAAGGCGATGTCTTCTGGATGGAAAGATGCCAGCTGGACTTGTTGGTCACAAGCAACGTTTTGAAACTCAAAGTATTGTTCTGCCTTGTAAACCCAGCCACTTCGGTCCTCACCATTGAATTTTGGAAAGTGTAGCTTGAGATGGTGATGATGGTCGTTAGGGGTATGGGATCGCACATCGTTTGGAGAATGTGAGGTTTTCCCTGGGTAAAATGGGTTGACATCAGCCTGGCTAATGGTGTTGGAGACTCTCAATGCTTGGAACTCTGTTCATACAGTTCGTAGAGCAGCATTAATTTGGTCGAAATTGGACTCATGTCGAACCAAGGCTTCATTCACCACATTGCGAAATTCCATATTGGTTTTGCCAAGAGTGTCCATCGTCGGAACCACACAAAGTTAACAGAGAAGAAATAGAGAAAACGAAGGGAGTAACGAAAGGGAGTAATTGAACTGTTAATTTCCTTGCTTTTTATTGAAGACAACCACAACTATATATAGTAGTCTTACAACGCTAGAAAGAATAACAAATAATGCTAATAATGGGGAAACAGCACTTTCCTACTGGAGCTAAAGATAAGCACTGCATGGCTTATTAAATGGAACAAACAAACTGAATAAAATAGACTAAGTCCACCCCACGTGTTCACTTCAGCTGATAACAACAATTATAGGAATCAGTTGCATGGCTGGGCTTTATAGATGGTGGACACGTATCACAGTATTCGTCGTGCTTTAAGATGTACAAAGTTTCCTATTTTCCATACACTGTATTCACAGGGATGCACCAAGAGTAAAGCTTTCATATGTCTCTGCATTGGTCGAAACCATCTTGTGGAAATTGTGAAGCAAAAGGAAAGTATTGCAGGTTAAAGAACAATGGAACAGAATCTGAAACGGAATGCTTCAGCTCTAAACAACATGGACAAGGTACGTTTCACATTTTAAGCGCATGGTTGGTATGCAATAGTAGATCCTACTCGACGGTAGAAAGAACAAAAATTTGACTCTTTTCTTTTTAATACCATCCACTACGTAGAGTCCACATTATCAAACATTCCTATTCCATTAAAGTACTTCGTAGTTGTTTGATGGAACCCGCTTAAACCCAGT